>PVJA010003256.1:0-97259 GCA_004027025.1 Myocastor coypus
TTTTTCAGACATGATCTCACTATGTTGTCCAGGTCTCTCCTGAACTCCTGAACTCTTCCTGCCTCAGTCTCCTGAGTATCTGGGACAACCAGTATGTGCTACTATAACTAGTTCCTTCTAATATCTGTTTATCTTTGTGATCTCGGGCATCAAATCCAGGGCCTTGCATATGTTAAGCAAGTACTCTACCACTGAGCTATATTCCCAGCAACCTAATGTTTATTTATTATGGCCAGCTCAGCCTGCCCTGGGGGTGGGGCTGGCACAGCATGTGGTGCCGGGGATCAGGCTGCGGTCTCTGAGGTTGCCTAAGCTTTCCTAAGCAGGTGCTTTAGACCACTGAACCATCTTGCTGGCCCCCCTAATATTTATTTATTGGTCTGCATTTTCATATGCACTTTTGTCTTATGTACAGGAATTTGAAGAACCCATTAACAAAGCTTTGAGGGCCAGTGAGATGGCTCAGTGGTCTAAAGCACCTGCGGAGAAAACTGAAGGCAAGAGCCTCGACCCTCCTCGATCCCTGGCACCACATGCTGCGCACCCCCACCCCAGGGCAGGCTGAGCCAGCCATAACACAAACAATGAGGTTTAAGAGAAATAAATGAAAAAAAATCTTAAAACAAAAACAAACAGGCCGGGTGCGGTGGCTTGCGCCTCAGCACTTGGGAGGCTGAGGCAGGAGGATTGGTGCAAATTCGAGACCAGCCTGGGCTACAAAAGTGAGCTCAAGGCCAGCCTCAACTACATAGTAAGACCCTGTCTCAAAAAGACAAACAAAACAAACAAACAAAAAAACCAAAGCTGTGAGATTGCCCCACTCTCAGTTGGTTCTCTAGGCTTTATGTCACCAGTTCATCAGTAAATCCTGCCTGGTACTAAGCATAAGATCCACCGGAAGGCACTCCCTACAGAGGGGCTACAGGACCATGTAAGTAGGCTGTGAGACCTGCACTTCTCGGGCAGAACATTCTGGGGATTTGCTCATAGTGTCACTCTCCCTTGCTACCTACAAGACAGAAGTCTCTTGGGGGTCAGAAGCTGCCCTCCAACAAAGGAGCCAAACTGTAATTGATGCCAGACCCCAGGGTTAAGATGAGCCATGAGACCTATTCCATCACATAGGGCTTTATACCTGCCTGGCTGTTAGTCATTAACCTGTCTTTCTGAAGCTACTGGCTGCCTCTTCCTCAGAGCAAGATTTAAAAAAAAAAAAAGAGTCTCTACTTTCAAATTCTCTAGTGTCCTTTTCCCCTCAAATCCATTTGCTTCTTTTCCTAATCTACTCAGATCATAAATGTGGCACAAAACATATAAAAATTTATTAAAATGTGCAAACTCTTTGACTCTTAAGCCACCTCAAATATAATTTGCTTGAATGGTGTCAAAACTTAATATCCTTTAAATTTTTTTTGATAAAACTGTCATAGCTGACTTTTGATATTGAAAGCAAATTCTTTCTGCACATATAGGTGGGAGAGTTATGTCATCGACTTCAATCACAAAGCACACAGCCTCTTTAGAATCTTCCTCATTTATAAGACCCATCACAGGGATCACAGAAAACTCAATTTCTCTGTAAAATTCCTTCTAAACAATTCCAGCATCCTTGTAACTCCAAAATGGCTATTGCTCTGGATAGCTCTCCTCCTAGATCAAATCACATAAAACGGGCTGGATTATTCTGTTGTACTGTCATGAAATTAGACTAAAGTGAATAGAGCTTAAAATATGCACTCTGGGCCATGTGGAACTGTTATTCATGTTGTTGGCACAGTGGGCAGGAAGTGAAAATGTGATCATGTGTGTGGGGGATGCTCTGAAAATTGTAAAGAGCACACAAATGTAAGGTAGGTATTTTCTTCCCCAAACTGCCAAGAAGTGTTTCCTTTCTACAGCCAGGACTTGGTGAATACCAAGCATACAGTATGATTTGAGATGAGGACCACGACAGTAACTTTTTGCTTTCCAGAGTCTTTATTCTCTGATAAGGCCAGAATGGTTTGCAATGCCTGGTGAGCTGCTGGAACAAGACTAAGGACCTTACTTGGAAGACTGACCTCACCTCTCTTAGCCCCAATTTTCTTTCCTTCTTTCCTTCTTTCTTTCTCTCTCTCTCTCTCTCTCTCTCTCTCTCTCTCTCTCTCTCTCTCTCTCTCTCTCTCTTTCTTTCTTTCTTTCTTTCTTTCGAATCTGGAATCAAACTGAGGACCTCATCTTTGCCAGTCAGGCTTTGTACTGCTGATCTGTGCCCTACCCCTACCCCCAGCCCCAGTTTTCTAATAGGGATGACACTATAGAATTGTGACTAATGTTACATGGGATTTACAGGCCAAGGGCACAAGTACTGAGGACATAGTAGGTGCTCCACAAGCAGGGATGGTTAATTAGTTTCACAACCTTCCTTCTCAATGCACAGGTCACTACTGACAGTAGGGGATGCCTCTCCCCACCCCAGGTGACGCCAGGTGCAGGTCAAGGTCTGCCCAGAGTCCTACAGAGGGTGGGGAAACAATATTTCTGTGCTGCTAAATGTAGGTTGGATCTTTTTTTTTTTTTTTTTTTTGTGGGACTGGGGTTTGAACTCACAACCTTGCACTTGCCAGGTAGGCATTTGTGCCATGGAGCTATCTCCCCAGCCCCTTAGATTGGATCTTATGTGGCTGTAATTATTGAAGGACAGCTCCATGGACTTGGGCCTATCTCCAAAACTAGCACTGCAGGACTGGGGATGTGGTTTAATGGCAGATGCTTGTTTATCATGCAAAAGGCCTGGGGCCAATCCTCAGAGCCACTAAACATAAACACCTGCCAGAATACGAACACTGCCCTTTTAAGGAGTGTGGTTTCTGTGATGGATAAAAAGAACTTGCAGAGGCCACAGAGGCTGGGGGCAAAGAGGTCTGATTCTTCCAGTCCTCTCTGGTTGCATGGGGAATGGCAAGGTACCTGCCTAGAATAGCAGAGATGGGGAGAGGGAAGGAGAAGAGGAAATGAAGAGGTTAGATAAGGTGCGAAGGAGTGACTTCATGGAAACCAATCCCATGGGCCTAGTGGCTGGAGATGTTCCTTCCTCTGGCCTCTTTGGGATTCTCTAGCTGGGTGATGAAGGGGTAGAGCAGGAGATACTATTGGCTACAGTAAGGAGCCCTGAATTTAGGAATTAAAGGTTTTTCAGTTGTCTCCAACACTATCTTATTTTATGTATGGGGAAACTGAGGCTAGCATTGCTAAGCTAATTTTCCAAGATCACAGCACCAGTGGCAGATGCCTTCATTTTGAGTGGGTGTAGCCTACTTTTGCTTTGTTTTCACTGCTGCCAGTGGACACCACTCAGGAGGTGAGGAAGCCACAGCCCCAACCCAGCATCCCTCGGCACATTAGTACCACCCATGTCTGGGACTGTCCCCCAGGCTGGAGGTTTTAGACAAGATTGTGGTAGGGGAAGATGACAGGAAGTGGGTGGCTCATAGTAGCAGGCAAGGACAGATGATCATAGACCAATCTGCCATGTTGCTATATAAAGGGTGATGAAGTGTTCCAGCTTCCCTGAGAACCAGCTTAGAGAAAATGAAAAGGGAACAGAAAGGATTAAGGTTAGATTTAAGGCAGCACTTTCTCACGGGGATGATAATGGGGCTCTTTATTCAGTGACCAAGGAAGGCTGTGGACTCATCTCCCTCCCTTCTACTTCTGGGGCCTTTGGGAATCCATCTTCCAGTCCCACACAGCTTGCTTGTAGGACAGCAATGAATGAGACGACTTTAAAAGTCCCCACCACTCAGATGGGAGCTTCTTTCCTCCATGGGCCTCCTGGGTTCTTTGTGGAGGATGAGGGCAGCAGTTGTTCAGGCTCCGGGACCCTAGGGGAAGAAACAGCAGTCATGGCATCTCTTGCAACACGCTCCCTGCCAAATTGATTCAAATTGGCTTGGATATGAACATATGATTAAAGGAGCAGCGCGATTCATTTATCAGGAGAGATTAAAGAGCGGCATCTGCGCAGCCTAGCTGGGGGACAATTAAGGAGCAAATCGCTAAGTGTCTGTGCCACCAGGCATGCGGGTGGGGGATGGGAGGACAACTGGGATAATCTGCCAAGGGGACACAAGGACAAAAGGAGGTAGCTCAGGGGTCACTGTTTGCTACTGTAATCGCTGGGTACTATGGGGAGTCCTTCAGGTCCTTGGTTCCCACCCTTGCCTCTTATTCAGCAGAGGAGCCCTGAGAGGTTGAGATTAGAGAGTAGGGTGGCTTTGAGCATGCCCCAGGACAGGCTGGCTTTGTTTTGCAAGAGTCGTATTCATCTCAGAGGCCAGAGAAGGCAGGAGTGCACAGGTGAGGGTAGGAGCCCATGGAGCTCTTCAGCTGTATTCCAGGGAAGATGGGTTTTGGTGGCCCTTATCCCATTGGACTCCTCTGGGAGTTGGTGCTGAGGGAATTGTCTCTCTCCCAGCCTGAAGCCCAGGACACTGGCCAAAGGGCCTTGCTGAAACTTGGAAAAGTATTGTTCATTTGGGATGATGTCCTTCAGCTTCCCCAGACAGCTGGTGGCATCTCTACCATCACCTCTTTCCCTACCCCAGGATCTTTACTCAAGCTTTCTAAAACACCTGTCCCAGCAGTATCTGTGGAAACACTATACTTTCTTCCAGTCCCAGCTCAAAATGTCAGCTCCTTTTGGAATCCTTCCCAGGCCCTCTGCTCCCCCAGGGAACGGATCCTTCTGTAATATGGCTGCTACATTTTATTCTACATGGGTCTGCTCCAGCCCTAGTCCACAAAGCCCCCTGAGGACAAGCACTAGGATTTATTCCTCTCTACTCATCCCAAGCCTGCAGGTGTAGTACATATTTCGTGTGCCTAACTCACCTACTAGAATTTACCCACTTTAGGAAGGAGCTTTATCCATGCCCAGCACCTCAGAAAGTAACTAGATCATAAGAGGAAGTTATGAAAAATTTCTCAACTGTTAAGCAAATGAATCTAGGAATGATCCAACTCTGAGCTGAGCAAAGCCCTTTATTGCAGGCCAGGCTACCGGAGTCTGATGGTGTGGACTCTCCAGTGAACCAGAAGCTGGATTTGGTTTGGGTGAACAGAGTTGGAAACTTGTCACCAGATGGCAGAGAGTTTGTCACACTAGTTCCTGGGAGAGAGAAAGAGAGAAAATAAAAGCAAGAGTAAAAGATGTGAATGATAGAATGGAACGTGAGTCAATAGTGTTTTTTTTTTTTTTTTAGTAACTTTATTTTTACTCTTCTATTTTGGGGCAGTGTCCTTTTGTTAAATTGGATCCATTTCACACTTGTCTGTGTGGGGGTGAATTTTCTCCTTGGTTCTTGCCTTGGTTTTTGGGTGGCTGAGATCACTTTAGCATTGTCATGAGGGTTGTCTGATTCCCTGCCCAAACCACTTGATTAATAAAGGAATTACTACTCGCAGTGTTAGAGAAGGGGGTGGTGAGCGTCCTTTGGTTTTTACCATTTTACATGAGCTGCCTCTTAGCTCTTGAAGGGACAAGGTATAGACAAGGGCATTAAAAAAAACAGCACTCCCAGCCAGATTCAAGTTGCCTTTTGGCCAAGGCTGGGTTTGAAATCACAGAGTCCTGTCAAGTTTTGATAAAATAAAATTCACCTTCAAGCACAGCAAGATAGCTCAAAGGACTAAGCACCCAATTAGGCAAGCATAGGGACTGGAGTTTGATCGCCTGCATCACGTGCTGTGTTGGTCCCATCCCCCCAGATGCGCTGAGCCAGCCACTAAGAATGGGTGGGCATGGTGGTGCACACCTGTAATCCCAGCACTGGGGAGGCTGGAAACAGGCGGGTCACTATGAGTCCAAGCTGCATGTGAGACTGTACCAAATACATAAATTAAAATAAATAAAATTTTCCTTTGGAATGACTGAATTATGAGAAGGCCTTGAAGAGAGAGAAAGAGAGAGATGAGATAGAGAAGAGAAATAGATCTCTTTGGTAGGACCTAACAATCACATTGGCAGCAGGGGCTAGGGAAGGTAAGGCTTGGATTACAATGCACAGGTGAGGGCCATGTTTCCATCAGTCTCCCTGCCCTGTGACCTCTGCTCACCACAGAGGGCATGCCAAGACTAGTGGCACTGGTCAGACACAGGAACAGGCCTCTCCTGCATCCCCATCAGAATCCTTCTTCTTCCCCCACAGTGATCACACAATGGCTTTCCCTGGGTCTGAAGGAAGAGGCAGGAAACATGGTGCAGCCAGGAGGAAAGGGGCCTTTATTTCCATACATCAGGTAAACAGGGAGAGCACAGCCCAATGAATACAAACCAATTGCAGGAGAAAAGGGGGACAGCAGACTGGAGTAGCAGCAGGCACTGCCTGTGGGCCTCCGAGTCTGATGGAGGTGATGGGATAACCTTTGGAAGGGGAGCTGGGACCTCCAGACAGATTATTGCCATGTCTGGGGAAAGAGAAAAGATGTAGGCTCAGGATAAGGTGAGAATTCGTGTGTGATACACACCAGCACTGGGCCTCGCTCCCATCTTCAGCTGTGCCCACTGGAAAACCCCACCCAAGCCCTTTCCTTTTGGGTGGAGCTTACTGTAGGCAACGTGGACAGAGGGGAGGGATGCAGTGCTTGGCAAGCCCTGCTGCGCCATAGGTGGAATGGGTTCACTCTTAAATAGGTCATTGCACTTAATGCGGATGGGATGAAGAGGGAGGGTGGGGCTGGAAGTGCCAATGGCACCTATGTGTGACAGCTTGCTTAGCCCAGCTCAGAAGCACCTGACAACCCTCCCCACCAATCTCCCTGGATGCTTGGAGAAGCAACGATGCAGAGGAGTTCCCGAGTCCCCGGGCCTGGCTGCCACTGCAGCCCCCCTCTCTCTCAGGGATGCAGCTGGGATGGAGAGGTTGGGTATTTAAATTAAAAAGTAAATAGACAGCAGGCACTGAGAAGAGAAAGCCCTCACCCCAGACCAGAGGGAAGGAGTGGCTATTCCCTCCCCTGACTCTTCCTTGTGGACCCAGCAGCCATGCATGGCCCAGGCAGCGAACTGTCCACTGTCCCTGAGCAGGGGGCTGAAATGGAGGCCAACTTGCTGGCTCCACGCAGTGATGGGTCACCCACCACCACCCACGGTGGCCCAGGATAGAAGCTACAAGTGGCATTTTTTGAGCAAAAAGTTCTCTTATCAGAACTCCTCTTCCCCCCACCTCTTCCATGTGGAGATCTCAGACACCCACAGCCTAGACAGTTCCTCTGATAGCAGAGGTTCGGGGTGTTGCCCTTGCAGATTGGTCAGGTGGAGGGACTGGTGCACTGCCACTTCCTGGGAGAGGCAGCCAGCATGGGAGGGCTGTGAGCCACTCCCCTGGGCTACGCGTCGGTCTCCATCAGCTTGGACTCTGTGTCGCTGTCACTCAGATAGTTGTGGGAGTACCGGGGTCTGGAGGTGCTGTCCAGAGGGCCGTGCTCATCGTCTGACTGGCCAGGAGGAGGGGACTTCCAGTGGCTGGTGGGGCTGCAGGGAGAAAGGAGCAAGGTCACAGACAGAAGACACTCTTACGCCTTTGGTTCTGGGGAGGCCCACAAAGCCACGTGAGAGCACTCCAAGAAACCAGAGGTTGCTTAGTGAAGACTTCGCTTGGCTTACTAGAAGTCAGAGAAAAGAACACACTGTTTTCACTTGGAAAGCTTAAAAAAAAAAAAAAATCCTAGGAGGGGGATGCTAGAGAGCAACGGGTTGGGGACTTGAGCAGGCATAAGAATCAGCAGCAGGTTCCTGGGTCCTTCCTCTCAGAAATTTTGACTTAGTAGCTCTTATGTGGGACCCAGAGATTCTGCATTTTCAGGTACCTCCCCAGAAGACGCAGGTGCAGACTGTCCATGAATCACACAAATGGAGACCAGAGGTCTGGGTATTGCATGATCAAAGCATGTGTAAGGCAAGCATCTCCCAGGTAAGTTACTCCTAAAATGATTCCTTCAGGGACAAACAGGTAGAAACCCTTGACCGTGGCATTGGGTTTATCTCAGAGAATGGGGTCTCAGGAAGATCTCTGTCTTAGGGGGCCCAATGGGAAAGAAAAGCCCTACCCCTATACAGTCCTCATCAGGCAGTTGGCTCTGGGAGCCTCCAGCTATTTCTCTAAAGACAAGAAACGCTGTCCCCAGATGGAGCAGGATCACCACATTTAAAAAGATGGGACCGCATCTCCTGGCTCCACTCACCTTTCTTTCCAAAGCCTTGGAGCCACTTCCCTACTCCTCCTGCCCTCACTGTCACCACCGGCTCAAGTGCACTATCATTTCATCATCACTGGAGAAAATACAGCCTTCACCCCTACCAGTGCCCTGCACACAGTCAGGCCCCCAAAGCTGCTGCCCTGGACTCTGAGCAGCAGAGGGACACAGATTGGCCCCTAGGTCCTAGAGAGATTCTACTTGGAGAAAAAGAAATTTTATGATCCCAATGGCCTATGTTTCTGATTTGAATATTTGAGAATGGTTCTTTATTTTAAAATTCAATCACCAGGCCACAAGTGGAGAAAGAGGGCTCTGGAAGGAAGAAGAACCACATTCTTAGCTTCCCCCAAGGTGTAGGTGGGCGATCCAGGGCAAAGTATTCACTCACTGGGCCCTCCTGTGTATGACACACAGGCCTAGATCTTCTAGCAATGGTGTCTTATTCTTGTGAGCAACCCTATGCATAGAATATGACAAGGAAGCTGTTTAAAGAGATGAAACGTCTTGCCCAAGGTCCTACAGCCAGCAAAACCCAGGCCTGAACTTCAAAGCCTTGGGAGGACTCAACTCTGTCACTATACTGGGTAACTGGGCAGAAACAAGACCAAGCCTGAGTTTTCCTGCTGCCCTGGTGAGTGCCCGGGGGTGTGTAAACACAGGTCTCTCCGCATTGTGCCTCATCCCCAGGATGTGAGGAAGAGCTTGTGAGAATACATGTTCAATTATACAAAATGGCTCAGGACTGGGGCAGTTTGGCTAATAGTTATCTATTTCTTATGAATGAATTAACATTTTTTTTAAAGGAACCAAAATAGCACAAAACACACTTAACACAAACTACATTGAACATAAATGAGCCTTACTTTGATGGGCCCAAAGCACTTAAGGATTCTGAGGTATCTCTGGGACAAAATTATAAAGATCAGTGATAACTGCAATGCAGAAAAAATAGGGGGTTAGTCTAGCTATGGGGTTATCTGAATTCTACATTAGTGGGAGCTTGGCTTTGTTTTTATTTTATGTACAGAATTTCTGGGCACCCAGTGCTAAAGTTCTGCTGTTAGACAAAGGAACGCCTGGCACTGAGGAAGGACAGTGGGATTATTTTGTAGACGGAAGACGGTGAGGCACATGCCAGAGCTCCAGGTGCAAATAAGGTGCTGCAGGAGGCCCCTAGCCTGTGTGAACTGCTGTCATGGCTCTGTGGTCTGGGGCCTTCCTGCCATTCCTGTGCTCACATTCTAGAAACCTAGGGAAATAACAGTCAGGTTTTTATATTGTTCTATCTTGCCACTAGGCAGGAGTGGAGGTAGCCAGGGACACGGTAAACTCTGTTTTCCTCTTTCCTAAGCTGTGGGTCCACAGGATTCCCTGGCTTCTCTACCTTGCACTCTCTTTAGCCAGTCTCCTCAGTGGCTTCTACTTCACAGCCATCAGTAGGCTAGCAGCAGGCAGTTCCCCTCCTCCCCAGGGCAGGAGTCAAAGGCTGGCAACTGGAACATTTTAACCAAATTGTTTAAAAAGCCTTCCTCCCCACAAGCCAGTGTCTTTTGCTCTGGGCTGTCACAAACAATTTGGTACATAAGCTAATTCCTGCTGGGAGAGAGCCCAGGGTAGCAGTTCCCTCCTGTCTGCTGGGATGCTACACTTATGTTCTGAATTCTTGAATTTTCACTGGTTTGCATCATGAGATGGAAAGCTAGGCTTCAGCTCTGTCCTCACCCCTACCCCAGTCCTTGGCAGTGTATCCACTCCACCGTTGGTGAGGGCTGAGAGCCAGCCAGGCCCTCCCTCCACTGCCTTTTTGATTCAGCTCAGTGCTGGTTGGTTAAGTCCTGGGTGGAGGCCACTCAACCAATGGCGAATCCAGTCCTCCGCCTCTGAGCCACTCCTGCTCTCCTGGTACACAAGGGGAACTAAGCTGGTCGATGGCAGAAGAAACAGGCTTTTGCTTTTTTTTTTTTTTTTTTTTTTTTTTGTTCTTTCTGGCTGTCCGGTCAAGGGTGACAGTGGGCTGAGGGTATTGGGATCTGAAATCTGCCAGTTACCAGTCAGCATGGGATGGCCCAGTGAGGCCAGTGTTTCCTTAGGCAGGGTGGAGAAAGGCCTGTTCTTTTTTTTTTTTTTTCTTTTTCTTTTTCTTTTTTTCTTTCTTAATGCTTTCTAGATTTCTGTTTCCATCTATCCACTGACTTCCTGCCCCAGAGGTGTAGGGCACTTAGCAAGGCTGCTAAGGGGAAGGCTAAAATGACAGATCAAATATTTTGACTCTTGTGTTTTTTTCATATGGAGCTGATAACTACTCTCTAGTGCAATTGAGATGCTTCCTGCTCTCCCCGGAGCCCTGTGCAACCATCTGTCACATGGGTGAAGCAACAAAGCTGTGTGTAGATCTAGGGCTTGGTTTTAGAACAGCTCAGGGATGACTTGGCCATGTGCTTATCTGGGTTCAAGTTCTATCTCCCCTACCTCACATCCCCAGTCTCATCCCTGAACAGCTGCAGGTACAACATTTGCTTCCACTTGCTCCATTCTTTAAAGGGACCTTCAACTGGTCACTTTTGTTATACCCAACAAAAGTCAGTGAATTTGTCCAGCTGCTACACAACACAAGCATGCGACAGGTGTGTGTTAGTTCATGCATCTGGGAAACAATCGCCTGTACCCCAGGGGGGCCACACATTGGGGCTGTACCTCCTAGGAAGCAGCAAGCTTGGCCTGAAGAGTACCGTGCCGAAAACACTTCATATAGCTGGGGTGATCCAAAATGTCACCGCCTACCAGGGAAACTGGCAACAATAGGATTCCAGTGAGTCAGGCTCTGCCTCTCTTCCACGGTGGGGGTGTGGGCATAAAGGGCCTAACTCCCCACAGGGAGAAGAGCTGGGGGAGGCAGGAGAGCCAGGAGGGGGCTGTCACTCAGCAGCTGCTAATTTCTATTCATTAGAGCTTCACAAGATGAGCAGAGCTGAGGTGACGCCCATGTGTGGGCTGTGTGCGAGTGGGAGGCTGGGGAGCGTGTCAGGCATCTCCTGGGTCTGCTGTTGGGTGTGGTGCCATGGGGGCTGCAATCCTGTCCTCCAAGACTTGCCAGCTTTGGTAGCTGGGAAAAGCACAGCAAAAGGCCGCATACTAAGTGTGGCTCCGGATGCACTGACCCACAGCAGGGTGTCAGCTGGGATCCCTTCAGGGGCCAGCTTGACAAGGCCATGCATGTATGAAAGTTCTCAAATGGGTGCTGCCTGGCACCCGCATTTCACCTGTGTACTCTACCTTGAGCTTCTGAAGCAGTTAAGGGTAAGAGTGTTGGAGTTAAAAAGATCCCATTCAGCTACTGGCAACACTGTTTCCCAGCTGTGTAACTCTGACAAGTGACTTAAGCTCTCTGAGCCTTGACTTTCTTGTCTATGGAAGAGCTCATCAGGCATTTGTTATGCGGCTGTTGTGAGAATTAAATGTATAGTGTGGCACAGTGGGGTGGGCCTTGGCTGAGCATAAGGACTTAGTAAGTAAGAGCTATAATTGACATTCCCAGAAAGTTCAGCTGACTGGGCTCAGGACTCAGTAACTAACCATCTTGGCTGGTCCTTGCTCTCTGAGGTAGTCAGGCAGCTCTCCAAGGCCAGGCTGGCCCAAGAGGAACACAAGGAGGGCCTGAGGGTAGCCAGTGGGGCAGGGAGCAGTTAGTTCCTGCTGGGTGGGACACACCATGCTGCATGCCACGCCAGGTGTCACCTACTACACTAGTCGCTCTCGGGCCGGTACAGGTATCGCATCATCAGGCTATCCACCTCCTTTTTGCGCTGCTTTTCCTCCTTCTTGGACTTCCGCTCAGCCTCCTCATTTTCTGTGGCTGGACCCTTTTTCACACTTGAGCGGCTGTGGCCTGAGACAGTTGAGCCACTGGATGAGGAGGAGGAGGAGGAGGATTCGGACTCTGTCTTTGTTCTCCTTCTTCTTGATTTAGACTTCTTCCTCTTCCGAGAGTGCCCCTTCTTCCGCCTCCTGTGCTCTGAGGA
Organism: Myocastor coypus; assembly: GCA_004027025.1. Taxonomy (NCBI): domain Eukaryota; kingdom Metazoa; phylum Chordata; class Mammalia; order Rodentia; family Myocastoridae; genus Myocastor; species Myocastor coypus. The sequence goes on from PVJA010003256.1 coordinate 12,258, forward strand.
ACCTTTGGAGCTGGTACTAGAGCTGGAGCTGGAGCTAGAGCTAGAGCTTCTCCTTTTGCTCCTCCGCTTACTCCGGCTCTTGTGGCCACCCCGTGACCCAGAGACATCAGCGGCAGAGGCTGAGCGGCGGATGCTGGCCCCTCGCTCTGGGAGGTCCAACTGGGCACTCCGGGTACTTCGGATGCTCTTTTGGTCATCCTCCTCAGACTCAGGTTCCAGACTACTCCGCTGGAATGTGACAGGCTTATAGCTCAACACTTCGTTGATGGCAGCTTCCAGGTCTGGGTCCAAGTAGGAGTGACGGCTGACGGAGCGGACACTAGAGCCAAGAGGCTCATCAGTGGCAGAGGCCACGCCATGTGGCTGAGGTGGCACAGACAGACTGCGGGCCAATGATGGGTGGCTGAGCTGTGAGTGTGCCTCACTCAAGGCCACACTGGCTCCATCGTCCCATTCATCCAGGCAGCTCTGGCCCAGGGACAGGCGAGAGTCAGGGCTCTCTCGGCCCAGGCCAGAGGTCTGGCTCCAGGAAGGGCTTAAGTTCCTTGACAGGCTGTCAAGCCGGGAGGTACTGCGGCGGGAGCTGGGTGAGCCTGACAGTGAGAAGCTGAGAGAGGAGCGGGCTCCTTCCTCACCAGAGCCACGGCGTGTGGCCGAGGAAGCCCGGCTTACCGGTGCAGAGACTGCTGAGGCTCGGTCAAAGTCTGAGCCCCACCGCTTCTCCAGCCCCCTGCTGGCCCGGCTCCCAGTCTCAGAGAAGATGGAGCCACAGTCATCTGGCTCCTTGGACCTCTTGTCCCGGGCTGGTTCTTCCCTCAGACCTGTGCGGGCCTTCCTGGGGGGCCTCTCAGGGGAGGTGGGATGCTCGCTCAGGGTGGTAAAGAGTGAGTCCTCATCCCCTGTGCCCCCGATGGAATCTTTCAGGATGAGCCTCTTGCGGTAGCTGAGTGAGCTCAGCACAGAGGCTGGCCTCTCCTCCGCCCCCTTGCCCTCCTTCGGGAGGCTGTTGAGGGCCGTTCTAAGGGGGACGTGAGGCCCGGAGGAGAGGCCCCGAGCCCGAGTAGATAGATGCAGGACAGGAAGGTGGGGGGAGAAGGGGAGGAGGGGAAGAGAGAGAGAGAGAGAGAGAGAGAGAGAGAGAGAGAGAGAGACATATTAAACCTCAAGAATAAAGACACAGGGGAGGGAGGGGAAGGGAGGAAAAAACGACAGCAGCCCTGGCAAAGTGGTGGCGAGAGTGTGGAGGAAATGAAGCAAAATAATTTGCGTCAGTGAAAATAGCTTCATGGAGAATGTCATGTAAATTAGACTATTGTTCTATTTCATCACTTTTCCCCCTCTAAAACGTTTAGTTCAATTTATTTCATTGTCAACTACCTGGAGCCTTGTGCCATGCAGTGGTGAACGGCAGTAGGGTGGGGAAGGCAGCATTATCTGCAACAACACAGTGTTGTTTGGCCAAATAAATTAAGTCAATTAGAGGGGGCTGTTGGATGCTGGTTGTGAGGGGTTGGGCCTGGGGAAGGGGCTTTGGGGGAGCTGGAGGAGGGGAAAGGATATTATTTTGTCTACCGAGTCCACCAACAGTCTTTAGGAGGGGTTGGGGGGTGTACTTTGGAGGATTAGGATAGGGGGCTCTGTGTGTGGGATCTGGGGGTGAGAGGCACAACCAGCAGGAACATGGCCATTGGAGGAATGGGAGCTTCAGACAGTTTTCCTCCCTGCTACTATGCTGGCCAGTGGGTATGCAAAGGGAGAAGGCTAGGCTTCCAGGGGTAGCTGTTTCTATTGTCAGAAGATTATGACAGGCTAGAAAATAGGGGAGCAAGTTTCACCAGTGGATGTGTATTGTCAAGAAGCCTCTGGGCAGGCAGTGAAAAAGATTAGAGAAAGGAAAGAATGAGCAGAGAGAAAGAGATAGAGATGTGGCTGTGGTTATGACAGCACTCGAGGGAGAGTGAGTTTCCTACTGCTCACTTCATAGGGACAGCAGACCCAGAGCTGGGCCTCTCTCAGTTTTGAGTCCAAGGGCCCAAGCTATGAGGTAGCTTCATTGACATTTGCTGAATAAGTAACTGAGGATAAAGATAAACCTACACTAGAGTCCTGAACCTCACAGGAAAACATTAACTAGGAAAAATAAGGGAGATGGAGCTTGGCTCAGAAGAAGCATGCCCCTCCCTAGCCACATTCCACAGCTCAGGAGAACCTGGGCCTCTCATGCCAGGAGGGTGACACAGATGGTGTCTTTCTGGCACCAAGGTACTGCTCATCCACTCCTGGTAGCCCAAGATGACTTTTTCTCCCAGCCCAAGGCCACATACTTACCTGGAACTCTTTAAGCTGCCATCATCAGAAGCTGCCTTAGAAGGTCCCTTGTTTTTTGACAACCAGGACTTGACCCCGTCGACCCGGTCCTCCAGCTCTGAGTCCACATCAGAGTCCCCCTCACTGTAGGGGTGAGGAGCAGATAAGTAGGCAAAGCTGGGCAGGTGGCTGTATCTACTTCCCAGAGGGGAGGGCTGAAGAGGACTGGGGTGTGTCTGGGCAGGGGTGTGAAGTAGGCAGCATGCACACTGATGAGTTACGGAAAACAGAGGGGTTAGACGGAGCACACCACTCACAAGTCACACTGCATGACATCGACCCAGGAGACCTAAGTATTGGTGATAGGCTACTATCCACCTGGTCATGCCAAAGAGCATGACAGGAAGTCCAACCACTGAGCAATCACACTCAAATGGTTATCGGTTAAAAAGAAGAATCCTGGGCCCTTCAGCTATTCTATAGTCTGCTGCAGTACTCCGTCTGCCTCATCCCAGACAGCGACTGCCACTGAGGCCATGTTGCATGTCTTTAGTATAAAAGCAACAATAGCCACGGGGCAGGAAGAGAAGGGTATGATTTACAGTGAGTTTGAGCATGGAGGTCTTAGCTGGCGGCAAGACCCTCTTACACATTGGGTTGAGGAGGCATCAGCCACAGCCTAGACCCACTCTATGGCTTCTTAATAAACAGAGAAAGGAAAAAGAGAGGGATAGGCATCTGCATTACTGTGGGATTGGCAAGGTTTTAAGATCCAGATTGCTCTAAGACATCCAATTGGGCTCAGAAAGTTCCAGATAAGGGCTGACTCTGTCTCCTCTTCCTTCAGGCAGCCTCTTGCCCTTGCTCCCCACTGCAACATCTAGCCAGCCTGACCCCAGAACTTGCAGGAAAGCCCAAATGAGTCCAATTCTGAGGCTAGAATCACGGTGACCCCATCACAAAGTAGCTGGGGCTTGGAGATGGCTTCTGAGAATGCTCTTCAAATCTGGCAAAATGTCTCCTCACAAAGTTCTCCTGCTATGGGTAGGCTGGGATTTCTCCTCGATATAAATTTCTTTTCATTTGTATGTGTCCCTGAATTATGTTTTTGAATAAACAGCCACACAGGTACACACATACGTGTACACACGCACATACATAGGCACACATACTGGAAGAAACCATCAGACTCAGTTCTGGGGACCAACAGAGCCTGACTCAGGGGGAGGGGAATACAGTGGCATATTTTATGGATTCCCATCAAAAATAGAATTATAACAAAGACGAGACTGGCTCATGCCCCGGGTAAACAGGAGTTTAGCAGACAGCCCCAAAACTGCTAATGCAAGCCTTGTGCCCATCCAAGCCTGGCAGATTTACTGTGGTGTACAGGCCCCATGGAACGCCAATACCACCTGATTTATACACCCTTGCAAAAAACCTCCCTCTGTAGCTTCAGAGCCTATAATTTATCACGGCTGTTCATAACCATATTGATTGCCTTTAGAAAGGTGGTGCTGTATGCATCGCAAAATCTATGTCTACATGTTAAAAGCGTTTCTGTATAAATCTCCCTTAATACTGCACTGTTTACTGCTTTCATTAAGGTTATGGCAATAACAACTGTATCTCTAAGTAAATCGAAACATTATTTTTCTGCCCGCCTTAGCACGCTCACTCGATAACTTGGAGCTGGGGCCCAGAGCTGCTGAGCAAAAAGCCATAGCAACTCTGCCGTCAGCGGGAACCTGGTTAGAACTGCACGTTCCCATGCGCCTGCGCCGAGTGCCTGCTGGTGCATGTGTGTGCGTGTGTATGTGTGTGTGTGTGTACACGCATGCGTGCAAGTCTGTGTGCTTGGCACTGATTTGGAATATGATCTTAAATGCACATTTTTTATTGGACGGGACCTCAAAGCTCCTACTGCCCAAGGATGGCAAGGGTGGAACACACAGGGGACAGATTGACATGGACCCAGAATACGAATTTTTCTCCTTACAGTCAGAGCAGTGAATGGGCTGAGAAGCTGGACTTCCTACCCTCACCTTCCCTTTAGTTGCAAGCATCCAGATGAGGTTTGGGTTCTTTTCCTTAAATAATCAGGCCCGTAAACAAACTCCAGGGGCAGCCAGGCTCAGGGGGCAGTTGAAATTTTAAATGGTTGGAATTAAACCTCATGTCAAATACAATTTATGTCTGGGCTCATGTGCTATTAGTTAACTGGGAGCCGAATCGCGGGGGAACAAACAAACGGAGACAGAACGGCGGGGGATATTAATTGTGTGTGACAACCAGGCTCCAGCGGCCCTCTATCACTGTTACACACTATTACATTTATCATTAGCTCTCACGGAGTCCTTTGCACGGCCTCCAGCCCATCCTGACCAGGGGAGGAGGCCTGCCAGGCAAGACAGTTGGGGAGGAAACGCAGTGCCACACTAAAACAAACAAACAAACAAACAAAAAACAACCATCCTAACTTGACAGAGCATCAGCAAGATTGTTTTGAAGACCTGTGAATCTGCATCTGCCGTCTAGCTCCCACCCAGAAAGAGGGAAAAGATTCCCTGGGCTTCCTGCCACCTGACAGACAGGATGGCACAGACACTCTGGCCCCTCTGCATCAGTGCCTACAGGGAGCAAAGTAAACATACTGGCCCTGTTCCCTTCCCCTGCCACAGCAGACTGGCCTATGATTAGCTGCCTGAATGCTTTCTCCAAATAAGCAGCTGTTAGATGCCCTTCACCTTCTACCCTTGTCTGCCAAAGAAAAGTGGCAGACCTTACACACGAAACATATCTGTTCATTTCAGGCAAAAGAGCCCAAGGATGTGGAAAAATCTAGCCTGAACAGATAGCCTCCTGAACAATAGGCCAGGGGGAGGACCACACTAGGCTTCCGAGGAAAGGTCAGCAGGAACTCAGGAAGGTGGACCAGATGAAGAGCCAGAGAAGCCTGAATATTCCTTACTGAGGGAGCTGCCACCTCGCCCACCACAGGTGTGAGGGACAGCCCACTCTTTGAGGAGCATGCCCCATGGCCTGCCCCCTGCCTCTACCAGGGCCCAGTTCTCTTGGCTCGGAGAAGACAGTCAGCAGTGTTAGCATTAGAGACCAGCTCGGGAGGAGAATGTGGGGAAGCTGTGTCCACATGCAGCATGCAGCTGGGGCCCCACGGGGAGTCCTGTGTTAGGGGTGGTTAGACACCCAACAGGAGAGGCAGAGAGCGCATGCGCTCCAGTCCTCACAGTTTATTCTTTCTTTTCTGATACTTTGTCACCATGTCCTGCAAACTGGAAACAGAAAGAACATGGTGGGTCAGGGGACCACAGAAATCAAACAGAAAAATCAAGGGTGAACCTCTCACCAGAAGCTCTCTTTCCTCAGTAAGGTTGGCTGAGACCAGGCTAGTGGAGTAGATGGGACATTTTTGTCCTCAGAACCCAGCCTGGGCCACCCTGAGTACCTGTCCCCAATCTCAGAGGGGCAGGAGGCACCCTGGACTGATCTGTAAGAGGGGGCCTGGACCTGAATTGGGGAGGGGGCAGGTCTGTGAGTCTGCCCAGCCTAGTCTTAGGTAGCTTTGCCAGGGGCTGGCCCCAACCCCACACTGCTGGTCTTCCTGCTTTGTGACTTTCTCCTTAGCCTAGGACTACAAATCTCTCTCTCTCCTAAACCATTCCCTGGGTAGGTTTTATGAGAGAAAATCTCTAGCACAGTAACAAGGCACCACAGCCTTTAAATCTCTGTTCTCCCCAGAGGGGGGCAGGCACCATCGGAAATGTGGCTAAACGGGGGAATAACTCATTTAGAATAGGCAGAGTGGAGAGCCAGACCCTCAGAAAGCCTGGGGAGGGGAGCACAGGGCTGAGGGGAGAGTTCCTCACCCTCAGTACTTGCTCCAGCCCCAGCTCCCCTAGGGCCAAGTCCAGGTTTGGATCTTCAGCAAAGGGGAGGGCTTGGTGGGTATTCTAGTGATGGATAGGCAGAGGATACAGCTGTCACCCATGGCCTGGTTCCAGAGGCGGTGAAGAGGACCTTCATGCTAGCCACAACACCACAGAGACCACCTCTCACCTATTGATTAGGTCCTCATTCTCGTCACTCTCCATCTCATCTTCAATGGCAGCCTGCAGATCTCCAATACGCTTGAATGCTAGCTTTAGGTCAGCTTGCAGGCTCTGGTTAGCAGCTTCCAGGCTCTCCAGATCCATCTCCTAGGAAGAGGGGGAGGGGACCCAGTGTGCAGGGGATCCAGAAGGAGCTGCAGCAAGTCTCTGCCACTGGGCAGATACTACCTGGATGCTGCTACAAGCCTTGAGAGCTCTGTCTGCTTAGGGCTTGCTGCGCGGTGGGACCTGGCTTCGCCTTGGGGAGGCTGTGGCCACTCTTGGCACCAGCCTGTGCTCTGGGCTCTCCTACTAACAATAAACCCAGGTTGAGGTGTATACCTGGTGCTCCTCAGAATCTCTAGTTCAGGCCTGGGGGATGTGGGGAGCATTACCAGGTCATGCTTCTTGCGGCTTGCTTCAGCTTCCTTCCTGGCAAGCTCACCCATCTCCTCCTGGGTGTCCCTGAGCTGCCGCTGTAGCCTCTTGTTCTGTTCTTTCTCTCGGTTCTCAGCTGCAGTGTGCTGATCCCGCTCCTCAGTCAGCTTTTCCATGTTTTCCTTGAGCCGGCTGGCCAGGCTCTGAGTAGGCAGGCAGGGAGAAAGACCAGTAGGTGAGTCCCTCATCAGACAGGAAGAAGAGAGTGCATTAGGGTTCTATATCTGATTCCAGCCAAGCTCCAGCCTCACTGTTCACACCTCTGGCTATATGGCAAAGAATTAAAGCCCCCTAGGCTTCTCTGCTTTTCTATAAAGTGATAAGGACAACAGCTACTCCTTTTTTTTTTTTTTTTTTTAACAGCTACTCCTAAGAATCTTTGAGGACTAAATAAGGCAATGAATGGGAAGAAAAGGGTGGGACCATGCTGTGGTCATTATTACTGTGTCAAAACAGAGGGAGTCTGCACCTAACATATAGGGGTCTCTGTGGTGCCTGGGTATGTCACTCAGGTGTCTCTGTGCTCATTGGGGCAGCATACCCACAACCTCCAAAAGTTAAGATTCTGGTCTCACAGGGAACTGGTTTATGGAGACTTCCTAGATTAGCAGAAGACTACAAATCAATTCCTCAGATTTGAAAGAGATTTTCTCTCTAAGACTAATGAATTTTTCTTCCCCAAGAAACTTCAACAGATTTTCCATGGACAGGGAGGAAGATGCTGAACAAGAATGACATGGAGCCAGGGGCAGAACATGAGGGAAGGACACCACATCTGGGTCTAATCCTAGTTCTACCACTGATGGACTTCCCTAGCCTTGTTTCCAAAGTAATAAACTCAGCCTATGAGGTTGCTAAGGGCCATTTGTGTTCAACATTATGAGTCCAAACCACAGTACAGTCTTACTGAGCGGAAAGGAACCAGGGGTCCATGAGAAAAGGACACAAATCCAGCAGGTTGGTCCTGTATCTACCAGCCCAGTGCTTTCTGCCCTTGACAGCTCTGTGACTGGGGGCAACTCATATAAACCTTTCTTGTACATGTACAGGAGATCAAAATATCACCAACTATCCTGGGGCTATGGGGGCCAGAAAATGAACTGTAACATTTTCTCTGTCTTTCCTAAGGACTGGGACCCTGCCCTGAGAGTTTTAGGCATACTTCTTTTCTGTGTCAAGGCTTCCAATGCTCTTGGATACTCGATACTCATGTGTTTCCATCCCTGTTTCCTGGGCTGAGGGCATGGTGGGGCAGGTGGCAGGACTGTTTCTCAGCAACCATATCCATCAACACAAATCTCAGACAGGACTGACAATGCTCAGACAACTGTTGATAAGCTCAGGAAGGAAATTTTTATTTTATCTTATTTTATTTTTTGCAGGACCAGGGATTGAACTCATGACCTTGCACTTGCCAGGCAGGCACTTGTGCTATGGAGCTACTTCCCCAGCCCCAGGAAAATTTTAAAATAAGGCAAGCGGAGTATAAACCCAGAAAGATAATTCTGCCTGCCTCTGTTTTCCTATTTGCTGTACTGGACAGGGAGGGCTAGAGAATGCTTGCATTCCAGAGCCTGGAAGAGAAAGGATTGAATTGGAGGAAAGAACGTTACAAAGATGAAGGAAAGAGATAGAGGTGTGTGTGTGTGTGTGTGTGTGTGTGTGTGTGAGAGAGAGAGAGAGAGAGAGAGAGGGAGGGAGGGAAAGAGAGAGACAGAGATATTAAAGAATGAATGGGAAGGGGAGAAAGAAGATGGTAAGAAAGAAGATCGGAAAGAGGAAAAAATATAAAAGCAAAGAAAGAATAGAGGAACAAAGGAAAATGACAAGAGAAGGAGAAAAAGCAGAGAGGGCAGGAAAAAAGGGAATGTAAAAAGGTAGGGGAGAGGAGGAGAGAGCTATGTGATGAGAACAGACTTCAACCCTTGGAGCAGTGGTGCCATCCGCTGCATATTTATGACCCTGCCAGAAAGCCGAGTGAGGGGGACAAGAGGGGGGAGCTTGTGGCAGGAAAATATGAAGACGAAAAGCTAAGCTGCTCTGGTCCCTTGGCAGAAAGCAAGCACGGAAACAGAATGCAAAGCAGGCATACTCCGTGGTGCCCAGAGAGCAGGCCAGGCGCAGGCAGGGAGCCCCCACCCTGTCAGCTGGCCTGGCAGCTTGGCAGAGGCAGCTCGGAGTGTCCCTGGCCTGCTCAGCCTGTGAGCATGCATAGCTCCAGCCACTGGGGCAGCTCTGCCTTGTTTTCCACCAACCAGGAAAAAGATGAACCCACCTCCAGCCGCTTTACTTGGGTCCTTTCAAACTCCAGACGTGTCTCTAGCTCCCGGATCCTCGCTTCCTGCCTGCTCACTAGGGACTTGTCCACCATGGACTGCTCCAGGAACTCCACCTGGCTCTGGAGGGCTTGTAGCTAAAGAGGGTTGGGGAACAAGAGAAGAAAGAATTGAGCCCAGGAAGGGAGGTGGCGGGTGATAGCACCACAGTGACCAGAAGGCTGAGGTAGGGAAGGATGCACAGGAAAGGGAGGAAGGAGGGGGCCGCTGAGCCAGAAGCATCCCCCACCCTCACTGGGCCTTGGCACAGAGCTTGCCCTTCAGAGAGAAAGGAGACTGCTAAGGACCAGAGAGGGAATAGAAATGTGAGATGAGGCCGCCAAAGCCGGAATGTCTGTTATGACACTGTGGCTTCGAGCCTAGCTCTTCCTGCTAGTGTACACCGCTGTGTGGAACACCAATGGCAGAGAGAGGCTTTCCACACTCTGCACCTATGGGTGCATGCCCACACAGGGACCTACACCCTCTCCACCAAGAGAGCCCTGCTGCCCACCTTCTCTTGCAGCTCTTGTTTCTCCTTGTTGGCTTCTTCTAGCTGAGCCTGGAGATCACTCATCTGTGCCAGGTCTCGTGAGGCCTGGGAAAGAAGTGCAAGTGTGGGCACAGGGTCAGCCTAAACACAAGCCTAGGCTGCCTCCCCCTCTGAGGGCCAGGGGACCTCCGCTTCCACACCCCAGCCTCCCCAGAGAAGTGGCTGCACTGGAGACCCAAAAGGCTGCGCAGAAAGATGGTCACTGTGTGGAGCACAGTGAGACTCTGGGGGCGAGGGGTACCTGAGCCACGGCAGCCTTGTGCTTCTTCATCAGCTCATTCATGTCCTCCTGATCCTCTTCCAGCCGGTTCTGGATCTCATTCTTTTCACGCTGAAGGCGGCTCAGCTGCTCCTCCAGCTGGACAGAGGTAAGAGATGAATCAGAGGACACCAGACCTGCTGCGCCTGAAGAACCCCCCACGGCAAGTCCAAACTTGTCCCAGTGTCACCTCCTCTGTGGAGGGATCCAGGTGGGTTGGGGAGATGATGAGTTCCAGGACTGGAGAGACTCAGGGAGCAGTCTGCTATGTTCTCATCAGGGAAGTGGGGGGAAAGGCTGTCTGTATAGGACAGGCAGGCCCTGGACTTCTGCACGAAATGACAGCTGCCTTCTGGCAGCTCTTTCAAGGCTAATGAGAAGCCAGAAAAAGTCTGCCCAGAACAAACGACCCGTCATCCTGGCACCATCAGCACAGGTTGTGACCTGCACACACTCAGCTCGATGTGGGCCCCGGGGTTGCACCCTTCAGGTTGCTGACACCCCCTGGCTTGGATTCTTCTGTCCCCTGGGACTGCACACTCCTGTGCCATCAGCCCCCACAGCTAGTCCACTCCTTGGGGGCGGGGAGGAGACAGCCAACAGCAGCTCCGGGAAATGAATGAATCTATTAGCCTGTAATTCCAAACCAAAATGACTGCGTTGGCTCCTTCTCTGCCCAATCCATCTTGTTACTGGGCTGTGGGGAGCTGGGGAAGCCTCTGCCAAGAAATTTATTAACTCGGATTTAAATAAAATGGTAATTTTATAACAGCCTTTTTTAACACAATTAAGGAATTTGAATTACTCACCTGAAAACTGCTGAGGTGCACAAATGTCACGAGGATAAATCAAGCTCGTGAGATTGGCATCTCTCGGCAGCAGGGTGACTGGCTAGTGGGCCATGAAACCAATAGCTAAACTCAGCCTCCTCCCCTGTCTCATTTCTGGTAAGGGTACGGGTGACCACATCCGGTGGTGAATTCTTTGCCGATGGATGGGCCGTGGGAGAGGTAGGGAATTAAAAAGGAGGCCTTAAATAAAGGTTCTAATTAGTTGCTTCTCTGGCTTGTCAGTGGGCTGGGCAGGGGGAGGGGAGGGAAGCCAAAGCCATCCCATTCTCTTATCGTGCTTCTGCTAATCTTGAGGCACCTGTTTACATGCCTCAGCCACATTAGCTGCCTTTATTTATGGTGCTGGAGTCTGTGGCCAAGCTTGTATAAGCAGGTGGTTAAAGAAGGAGTTGAGCTGGTCAGCTCCCTCTCCCACTCTGTTCTCCTTCCAGGCCTCTGTGCTGAGTGCAGAGAAGCAGAAGAAGGGAAGCCATCGTCCTTACAGAAAGCCCTGGAGTGAGGAGGCCTATTTGGAGTGAAGGCAGCCACTGTCATGGCTCTCCACCTGGTGGCCACCCCAGGAACTCTGCCCGATATCTTGTGGAGCCTCACCGCTGTCTTGGCCTTGGCGATGTCATCAATCTGCAGATGTAGGTCTTCGATCTCTACCTCCATCGCCTTCCGTGCTTTTACGGCTGCTGCACAGGTGAACTCTGACTCTTCCAGCTGGATACAGAGCCATCCCCACCCCAGAATGAGACATTAGCCATTCCCTGCCAGTAGGAGGGCTGTGCAAGGTGCTCAGGAGGAAAAAGGGGTATGAACACTCTCCTCCTCCTCCTCCTCTCCCTCCACACTTCAGAGCCAGGGTTAAAGCTGTATCCTGGTGCATACATGGGCACCTCCTCTTGTGACGGGAATGGCTAGGGTTATCTTCACCTTGGGCCTGGCAATCAGGCTGTACAGCATACACACATGCTGGGGACTAGCTTCTGCGAGTGCTACTTTCCTTCCCAAGGACTTAAAAGGCACTGAAGAGGAGAAAAACGAACTGGAAAAGCTCAGCAGGTACCTGGTTCTTCAGCTGGGCAATCTCCCTCTTGCTGGGGGCATTGTTTTTCAGGTGGTCCAGCATGATCTGGGCATCCGCCAGCAAAGCCTTGGTTCGCTTCAGGTCCTTCCGTAGCCGCTTCTCTGACTCTAAGTCCCGCTGGTTCACCTGGGCAGACACCAGAGTCAGGGCTCTGGGCTCTACCACAGGGCCTCCTCATGCCATCTCTGCTCTTATCCTGAGAGTTCCCTAAATGACTAAGGAAACTGGACATGCCAGGATCACAACAGCCAACAAGGAAGCATGCCAGTGTATGGTGATGTCCCCATCCTGCAGCAATGACAGTGAGCGTTGCACTGCACTTCCACCCTGCCCACTCCCTGCTGTCTGTCCCCAAGATCCGCATCCCTGGGCCCAGCAGCAGGAATCCCAGCACACCTGGTCACTAAGGGTGGTGAGCTTGCTCTCCAGCTCCCGCTTCTCCCGAAGCGCCTTCTGTTTGTCCTCATATTCTTCCTCAAGCTGCACTTCCATCTGTTTTAACTGTAGTGACATGGAACAAAGGCTCGTTGTCCCTTTAGTCTAAGGGCAGATAGTCCCCTTCCCTGCGGGGTCTCCTGCCCCAGGACAACAGGGCAGAGTGAGCATGGGTGACCTTAGACGGGTCTGAACTATATTCCAGGTTTCTAGTGTTTCGGAGCTCCTGGGGCTGGGGATGGGCCATGAGGTGACTACCTGTGCCACAGGAGACCTCTTTCCAGAGTGGGGATCTGGTTCAACCATGCTAAATGGCTGCAGGCAGCCTGAGAACAGCATAGCTGGTATATGGCTGGTTGCTGCTTTGCACAAAAGGTAGGGGACATAGATTTTTTGAGGGCCCAAGCTTTTCTACAGGCTCTGGAGAAAACATCCCAGTCCATGCCAGGATGCTGAGAGGAGATTCCTGGTCCAGAATGGCAATGGAAAACAATGTGACTAAGATAAGGAAACCAAGTCCCTCAATTAAAAGTAGTGACAAGGGAACAGGCATTTGTACAGGTTAGGTCACCACCCAGATACTATACCTTCTTCTGACAGGACTGCCGGGCCTCCTCAACCTCCTCATCTCGACTCTCCATCTCTTTGGAATGTGTCTGCCTCATCCGCTCCATCTCCATCTCTAGACGCAGCTTGGCCTGGATGTGGTCAGGAGTAGGAACTGGGTTTCCTTCCCGGAAGGGCTCTGCCACAATGTGCAGCTTGCCCAAGCCCAGGAGCAGAAAACATGTTGCCTATCAGTTCCCTTGCTCGCTTGCACTTTGCTCTATGGCAGCCGTCTTCCCCAAAGAAGCTGAACTCCCTTACTAGATCTCTGGCACAGGCTCAAGGAGACGCTGCTGGGGGTGCAGACAGTCCTGCAGCTTTTCCACTTGGCCTGCAGACTCTAGTTCCCTAAACCAACTTGATAGCTCCAAGGCTGGCTGGGTGGGTTCATGGCCCTCTGGCTTCAGTGCTTCCCAAGCCCCTCGCCACTAAAGCTCAACCAAGATCTGTATTTGTGGAAAGCTTAATTGCCTTCACACTGTGGCTGGCACAGATCAAGCACTGAACATTCTGTGAGGAGGTGAATGAATGAATGAGTCAATGAATGAATGTGGACTTTGCCCTCCCCTGGCCCATGCCCTGGTTAGTAGTGGGATGGCAGTGGTTCCTGCCATGTCACATCCCTTATTGACCAAGCCTTCAGCACCTGCTCCAGCATCTGGATGGTCCCCGCCTGCTCATCCAGCTCCTCTTCCTGATCCTTGACTTTGGCCTCTAGGTCCCGTAGCTGCTTCTTGACCTTGGCCAGAGAGGCTTCATCCTTAGATTCTTGGGAAGAAATGTCCTGGAGCTCAGCTTCCAGTGAGACAACCTTCTGGGTGAAACCTGCAATGTCCATGTCTTTTTCCTGGAGCAAGAGATAAGATGAGGCTGGTGAGGAGCTGGCCCCTGCCTGCAGGGAAGACGAGGCACCAAGGAAGGGAGGGCCCACAGACCTCCATTTGCTGCTTCAAGCTGAATGCCTCAGCCAGCAGCATGTCCTTTTCCCGCTGCAGCTTCTCCCGCTGCAGCTTCTCTCGCTGGACCTCCTCATGTGCTTGTGAGAGCTCGCTGTCAAATCTAGGAGGAAGCACAGCGGTCTTAGGTAGGGGCCCCGTCTGGGCCTCTGGTACATGGCCTGCCAGGAAGTGATGCTGTGGAAATGGATGGGACAGAAGCAGGGCTAGAGACTCGGTATGGAGCCCTAGCTGTGGACTAGTGGTGAGGCGGGGTAGCATTCAAATGTCAGTCAGATGCTGAGGTTATGCTGAGCAGCCAGGCTTAGGTTGGAGAACATTTCATTGAACCATGCTTTTCACCCTGGGGACCTAAAAGGACCCCATGTCAACTCCTAGGGAAAACAGACAGACTTAATTTTTGGAAATTAATTCTCTGCATTTTCCATTTCGACAGATTAAAGAATAGGGAGATGAAGGTAGACTGCACATCAGAACAGGTAGAAACAGGTATCCGGCCTCGTTCAACTTATTCTCCACAGGTCAACTTGGCCACTACATGTGGGGCTGCTAGTTGTCGCTCCTACGCCTGGGGGCCACCTGCCCCATCAGCACCCGCTGGGCTCAAAGCCAGCATTCCTTCAGGCCCAGCTGGCAGGGTCTCCAATGGGCACACTACTGGGGCCTCTTTTGTCATCCCTCACTTGCCAGCCTTCCATTTCCCACCCAATGACTCTAAATAAGGAGTAAATTGCTGAAATCCCCCTTAATACCTTCTCTGAATAGCTAAACAGGTTCCTATGGAAATTGAACAGCCTCCCTCCACCAACCTCACATCAAAAAAAAGTAAGAAAACTCCGGGCAGCTGAAACCTAATAAGTTGCCCAGCAGGAGTGCAGTGACATAGTAACTAGGCTGAGCTGGCACTGTCATCAGGGTGCTCAGAAGCGGGGGGGTCCTGCCAAGAGTGCAGGGCAGAATGGGGGTAAAGACCAGAACAGCAGGAGTGGGCTGCCATGTGCTGGGACAGAAAAGCTTCTTACTTTCCCTCACTTTCCTTGGAGCAGCAGGCAGCAGGGAAGATGGCAGGAAGTCCAGAAGGACAAGGCAACCCTGGCTGCTGGGGGACTCTGCTCTGCCCCCCTCATCCCAGTACCCTTCACAGAGGCAACTGATGCTGCTGCCAGAAGCTGTTCCCTGCAGAGGGGAAATGGGTGCTGTTCCTACTCCCTGGGGCACCCTGCTGTTCCCAGGGTGTGTGGGCTTCTTGGTGCTGCTAATAAAGGCGTCCCATTCCCATCCCCAGCCAAGGAAATTAATTTAGATTGGATTTTCTCCTGTGAGGGCTGCCCCCCTCCTTTGTGTCATTACCATAATGAGATGGAAGTGGCACGGTAGTTTAACGACATTAGTCAGGAGAGTGTGTTTGTATAGCTGAGACAAGGAAGAGCGACGCAGATGAGGTTGGGCAGGGGCACTGGGCCTGGGATGGAGTGACAGGCACACGCTAGGTAGAGACTGTGAGCTGAGGTCATGTGGGCCGTCTTGAGGACATGGTCTGAGCAGAGTGAGTCTCCATTCACAGGCCTCAATGAATGGCCAGCTAGGCATTCCGGCCAAGTTCAGGTCTTCCCTTCTTTCTTCCCCTCTGGGGGTCAGGGAGAGGGTCCTATCTGTGGCTGCCTAGAAGGTCCTCTGAGCCTTGGGCAGGGCCACCCACCTCCTCTGTTTCTTCTCCAGCTCATGGCTCCGGACCTGCTGGCCCTCCAGGTGCAGTTTGGTGTCCTGCAGCTCAGTTGTCAGCCGCTGGCATTTCTTCTTCAGCTGCTGCAGAGCCCGTTGGCTCTCGTCACTATCTGCCTGCAGGTCCCCAATCTAGAGGCCCAGATGGGACACAACACCAGCAGTCATTGAAAGACGGTCCATAAAGCAGGAGTGAAGAAGGTGAGGTAAAGAGGGTGGGAGGATAAGGGGAAGACCTAGGGGTGAAGGGTGAGGTCCGGGCCATCCTGGAAACCCAAGATGCTCTCACAGGAGCTTGCTCCCCATTGTCCCTGCAGGACAGGCTAATGGGCCAACCACCCCTGTTCCTCCCAGGCCCGCCTGCCTCCAACTGTTCACCACGCCCTTGCAGGCACCGGCCTCTGCTCCCTGGCCAGCCTCACCCGCCTCTCCAGCTGCCTCTTGCTCTGCTGCTCAGCCTCCAGCTTGTCCTCTAACTCCTGCTGGAGCCGCTTCTTGGTGAAGTCCACCTCCCGCACAGCTCGCTCATATTTCAGCCGCCACTCGCCCCCTGTGGATTTGGGGGTGGATGGGGGTGGGGTGGGGGTGGGGGAGAAATGGGGGGATGACACAGGTGCTAAGAGTTCCCAACATGGTACAGAAGAGGGATAGGACCAGGAAAGAGCAGCAGGTGGAGCCAGCCAGGAAAACTCAAAAAGAGCTCTGGAATGGCGGCTCTGAGCCAGGGCAGAAGGAACCACTAATTAGAGGGGGTGGTGATGTAGGGACGTGTGTTGTCCTTTTCCTGGGCACTGCAAGGATGGTGAACCTCAGAGAGACATCATCATGGCTTTTATTTATTTATTTATTTATTTAATTTTAATTTTAATTTTTATTATTTTTATTCTTGTTTCAGAACCTTTGTTTGTCTATTCACTCATTTTTATGGCCGGCTCAGCCCGCCCCGAGGTCAGGGCTGGCGCAGCATGTGGTGCCGGGGATTGAACTGCAGTCCCTGAAGCCGCCCAAGCTTCCCCAAGCAGGCGCTTTAGACCACTGAGCCATCCCGCCGGGCCCATCATGGCTTTTAATTTCCCACACTTAACAGCGCCTTTATTTTCTCATCTATTTTCATGTTAGTATTTTGGTGGTACTGGGGCGCAAACCTCGGTTGCTCTACTACTGAGCTATTCCCCCAGCCCTAGCCCTTTTTATTTTTCATTTTGAGACAATCTTGCCAAGATGCTCAGGCTGAGGTGACCCTCGAGCCTTCCTCAGTCTCCCAAGTGTGTGCCACCACACTCAGATTCACTTTAGCCTTAGAACAGCCTGGCACGGGGTGGAGGATATTACAAGGGGAAGCCTGAAGAGGGGCATGACTGACGGGGGTGGGCAGCAGGGAGCAGTGCCAAGGGCCATGCCCAGCTCCTCCGTCTCCGACCCACCTGCATCGCTGTCATCCACCTCTCCATTGATCTCAGCCGCTCTGATGAGCCGAGCCTCCATGACCTCCATTTCCATCACCTCCATTTGTTTCTTTAGTGCATCATACTGGGTCTGTAGGACAGAAGGTTATGGGGGTCATCATTCTCCCTCTCACCTGCCCCACACATGCCCTGGGCCACACGGATACATCAAATGCTTACCAGGACAGACAGGGATGCTGAGCTAAGGGACAAGGTGTCACCTGGCTTTGCAGGCAGCAGACTGTGGTAGACACCAGCCTGCGATCCTCACCCAGCTCTGCCCTCACCTGCAGCTCCTTCATCTCCTTCTCCGCTCGGAGCCTCTCGGCTGTCTCCGCGTCCAGCAGCTGGGAGGCGGACTCTCCCGTGTTACGTTCATCCGTCAGCTCCGATGTCAGCTCTGAGATCTGGGGTGCGGGGAGGGGGTCAGTGCCAGTTGAAGCGCCTGTCTTACTCAGCCAGAACACCAACACCAGGAGGGCCTCTGGGGGCTGAAGCACCCAGCAACAGTGGGCTAATCTGTCTGGTTCTTGGAGCCACTCACCCGGGTCTCCAGCCGGTCACTGTTGAGGCGAAGCTCATTCCGCTCCTTCTCCACTTTCTCAAGTTTGCTTCTCAGCTGTTGGATTTCTTCCTAAGGCAGGGCCGGGAGGGCCAAGTGAATGACCATGAGGGGCTGAGGGCCCCAGATCTGCACAGGATGCTCAGGCCAGGACACAGGGGGAAGCACCTTCCCAATAAAGGAGCCACTGCTTTACGGGGCTCCTGTCCATAGACCCCTCCCTGCATGCTGGCATTGCCCATGATTTTATTCTAAGAGGCTACCTGGGGGCCCAAGCAGCACTGTAGAGGTCACCTGGGCTTAATTCCAGGACCCCAGCTCTTTGTACTGAACAAGGAGAAGCTCTGAGCCCAAGAGAATCTGCTAACACCCTGGCACAGGTAGGTCTCCTCCTAGCGACCCGGCTGGCCCAGCAGTCACATACGTCTTTGTTGCGGATCTGTTCTTCTGACAGCTGTACTTCAATGAGGGGCCGCACAGTGGTAAACAGCTTCCACCAGGGCCAGTCTTTCACCCCTTTGTTCTTCTTGATGTTCTTCTGCACACAGCGAATGGCCAAGTCCTGGATCTGCAGTTGGAGTGGGGATGGTATATGGCAAGGCCCTCCGTTCCCCTCGAGGGTGAGGCAGGCCACTTGCAAAGCCCTGGGCCTACTCCTCTGGCCTCCTGACCCTCAGTCACATCCTTCCAATGTCCTACCTTGCTTCCCTCTCCCTGTACCTCTCAGGGGTGGGTGGTCCTGGGAGCACCACACTGGGCACTAAGCACTCCACCGTCATTAGGAATAATGTCATCTGCTTTATTTGCTGCCTGATTATTTCCAGTACCCTGTCCTAGCTGCACTATAAAACCTAATCTTGCTGAAACACAAGAGGCGGCAGAGTTGGCTGTTTTATGGACTTGCTAATAAGAAAAAGAGCCGCTGACACAGCTTCTTAATCTTCATAGAGCAGCCTGGGATCCAAAGCCCACCTTTGCTTGGGCCCTGCTTCCTCTCCACCACTCCATATAGTGCCCAGGCCAGTCCACTACGCCCTGCTGCTGTACATGCCAGAGCTTTCCCCTCACTGGCCCAGGGAATGGTGCTTCTAGAAGGGTCCCACCTCCTCTCCCCTAGATGATGATAGCCAGTAACCCCCCAAGACCTCCTGTCCCTGTATGTTCCCTGCCCTTGGCCAGGAACTCAGCTATATAGGCCAGGGTGCCCCTAGTACAGCACCTTTCTTTTCTTGAAATGCTGGCGGGCAAGGTATCCCCTGCAGGCTGCCTGGAACAGGGTCAGGTGCTTGCTGGTTTGCTCATCCCGCTGCTCCTCCAGTCGTGCCAATGTGCCTGCTCGGAAGAATACCTGTTGGAAGAAGCAGACAGGTAAAGGCCAGAGACTGGATAGCACAGGTTAGGGGAGGACAGACAGGCAAGACATGGAGAGGGAGGGGCAAGCAGCTGGCACAGGGAAGCAGAAGGCAGGGGGTGTAGTCCTCAGTTTGGGAAGAGCCTGAAAATCCACTTGTCCAAGAGAGAAGGGGAGGAGCAAGAACAGGCAGTGGGAGGCCTGACTGCAAGGCTCAGGCTAGGATGCAGAGGTTTTGGGGTAGAGAGGCTGGAAGGATGAAAGGCAGGAAAGCCAAACAGAAGGCACCTGGGGCAGGGAGGGAAAGGGAGGGAGAGGAGATAACCTCCAGAAGCAAATCTGAGGCTCCCCAAGACTGGTGGCAGCACTGTCAATGTCCTCTGTGCCACGCCCACTGCAGGCCCAGCCTCTGGCTCCAGGTGCCTGGTGTCAGGTGAAGAGGGCAGAAGGAAGATGTTGGGATTGAGAAGAGGATCCCGGAAGCAGCATGAGAGGAAAGAGGAGTGGGGAGTGGCGGCAAGCTCCTGCCCTGTTCCCCTCCTGCTTGGTCTCACTGCAGCCAGTCTCCTCTTTCATGTGTCAATGCTCCGCCCCTCCACACACCCAGGTTTCACCTTCTCTCGTATGAGGTGGGCGGGAGTGGCCCCATCAAGGGACCCGTCCTACAGGTTTGGGGGCTGGAGGACAGCCCAGTGAGGAACAGCTGGGTGCCCCCACACCTGCCTCACTCTGCTGCCTTGAGCTGGAGTTGGGTAAAAGCTCCCTATTAAAAGAAGTGGGAAGAGGAATAGTCAGGTGAAAGAGAAGGCAAAGGAAAACATGTAGGTATATGCCTACGTCTACCTGGCACAGACTCCCCTGGTGGGGCAGAGAAGATGTGACCTCCATGGGAAACACAGGTTATGTAAATGTACTCAGGACACTGCTGGGCTCCCAATATAGCAAGATTCCCTCAGGG
This sequence comes from Myocastor coypus, assembly GCA_004027025.1. Lineage (NCBI taxonomy): Eukaryota > Metazoa > Chordata > Mammalia > Rodentia > Myocastoridae > Myocastor > Myocastor coypus. The sequence goes on from PVJA010003256.1 coordinate 32,197, forward strand.
AAGACATGGGGAGAGCCTTTACTTTCTGCTGATGTGTGTCTGAACATCCTATAGAAGCCTCATTCCCTGAGGCTGAGCTTGTAAAAAGCTAGCTCAGGTCTTTGTGAAACTTCCCCAAATCCAGCAAGTAGGGCTATGTAGGATTTCCCATGGGTCTTAAGCCTGACCCAAGTATTAATTTCCCATACTGCATGCGCCTGAAATTCCACTGGGTGAGAAAAGGGGAGAGCAAGCCCCCCCTGTGGACAAACATGCTTGGTTAGCATACATGGATTACCTGCCCAGGGACAGAGGAAGGTGCTGGTGTAGAGGGCAGAGCATGGCCCAGAAATGTATGGAGAAGAGAAAGGGTGGTGCTGAGGTTAGGGCGGCAAGCTTCAGAATTCTTCTGAACACTTGTGGAGTATAGGGTCCTTTGGGGTATTGGGTGAAAGTTCAGGGCCATCTCCTCCCCAGATAAGCATTCATACAGATTTTATGTCAGAAGGCTCTCAGGCTCCCTGGTGCCTACCCAAACCCTCAGGGCCTGGGAGCTAGGTGGAGACCCTCCCCCTCTAAAGCACAGTGATGAACAAACATGTAGGGTTTCCCCCTCAGCAGCCAGTGCTAGCCACAGCTGCAAGATCAAGCTTACTCTCCCCAGCTAGACAAGAGCAAACATCTGTCCTGTGCTCTGCCCTGTCCTAGGATACAATGGGCCCGGGGGCTCTACTGCTTCAGTGGGGCACCTGAGAGGACACAGAGGTCTGAGATGGCAGCTGGAAGTAGACCAGCTCACACAGGTCCGCTTTGGCTGGAGATGTTTGGGAATCTGGGTACTGGCTTGGAGAGTTCCACTCCTAGTGCCAGCCAGCAGTAGGTCAGCCTGCTAGAGGGACAGGAGCCCCGGGTAAACCAGGAGACACAGAACAGCTACAGAAATGACCCTGACTGCAGACAGGCTCAACACAGAAGCCTAGTTGGCAGTTACTACGCCTAAGAAAAGGCAGGGGGAAGAGGCAGAGAAAGGAGGGAGCCAAATGCAGAGGGAGACTGAGTATAGACTAGAACTTGGACATGATACTTGGAGAAGGTGGGACCACAACAGACACAGAACACAGAGAAAACCCCAAAAAAACACAACTAGGAAGCAAGGGACAAAGAACAGCAAGGGCTGCGGAGGCCCAGAGGAAAAGGGAAAGCTCAGGACAGCAGGGACAGAGATGGGAAGACGTAGACATGGGGAGTGAAAGAAAGGGATTCTCAGTGAGGGAGGGGCAGAGAACCCAAAACCCTACCTTAAAATGCTCAACACAGAGGGCAGACAGCAGGAAGGACAGAGCACAGAGGGGACAAATATATTCCAGCTTCTCCCAAGCACTTCCTTCCTACTCTGCCTCCCAAGAGTCCCTGAGCCCAGAGTTCCTTCCCTCCTGCTGACTGGGACAATCCAGAAATCCTCCTCTGGCTCGCTCCCTCCTCCTTTTATCCTGGTCTCAGAGCACATAAGCAGTTGTCACCTGCCCAGTCTCCTGCATCTGGGATAAGGCATGCAGGGGTCCTTGCTTGGGGGAGGAGGGTTTGGCTAGGCCACTGGTATGGAGCAATGTGGCGTACCGGGTGTGGTGTGCCTCCCTTTAACACACCACATTCCAGTCAGATGAGGAATTCAGCCTCAGGCAGGTGCTGCCTACTCTTCTGGGATCCTGATAGGTGCAGATAACTCCCACAGGGGCTCTCTCCCGGCCTGCCTCCTTGCTCTGCCTAGCTCACCTCTGCTGAGCCCATCTTTTGGCCTCTACTCCCTGCACAAGACTCAGGTCACCTTCCAAGCCACTCCTTCTTGACATCACACAGGTGTTCACAGCACTGAACAAGCCAGTAATCCAGAAGGCAGGAAAGTCAAAAGTTTGCTGTAACCGAACATCTATTCCCTGGCTTCTGCCCCTGAAGGTCAGCCTCCGTGCAGCTGGAGTAGGGCAGGGGGTAGAACTTGGATGGGAGACTTCTAGCGAGGACAGCAGAGGAGAGGCTGCTGTCTCACAGAGCCGCCAGGGAGCAAGGCCTACCTGCCCTCTGTAGACAACTCACCCGGCTCAGGCCCATGCACCAGCTGCTCTTCTCCAGGTCCAAGGACTCCAGCAACTCCTCCACTGCCTGAAGAGGGAGGACTCCGTCAGAGAGCACGCCCAGCACCTCCCTACCTGGTCACTCGGTCCTCCCCTGGCTCCTCCCAAGCGGTCCATTACTTATTTCTCAAGCCATTCTGCTGGGCTTCTGCAGTGTCTGCCACTGTGTTTGACTCTAGTGAGAGAGAGGTGACTACGAGAGGAAGGAACTCTTCCTGGAGAGCAAGACAAGTGAATTTGTGAGGTATGAAGGGGAGAAGGCGTCTAATCAGGAAGGGGGACAGTGAAAGCCGCCCTGCAGGAGGTGCTGCTTGAGCTGAGAATTTAGACAATTTAGCCAGAGGGGGGACAGGAGAAGGCATGTCAGGCAGCACAACCGGCATGAGCAAAGGCCCAGGGACAGAGTGCACAGAGGAAACCCAAGTGTTTCAGAACCACCAAGGGAGACGGGAGATAAGTGCGTGGTGCCCTAGGAACCCCTGAAGTGTCTTCTGGGAGAGGGACATAATCAGACTTGCCTTTTGTAGATATCCCACTGCCAAATGGGTCAAAGGTGGATGGAGGCCCCTGTAGGCAGTGATTCATAAGAAAAGAGGCTAGTGCCTGCCCCAAAAGGAAGAAGAAAGCGAAACATAGAAGATGTTAAGAAGACAGAGCCTTGTCAAATATGGCGGATGGAGGATAAGAAATCTAAGGCTATGCTGACTTCTGACTCGTACACCAAAACAGGTCATGGTGTGACTACCCAAGGTAGGGAATGCAAGGTGTGGGAAGAGAGAAGGGATTGTTTTGAACATGGCAGTTTGAGATATGAGTGATACAGGCAGAGATGTTCAGAAGGCAGCTGAATGGAAATGGATATCTGAAGCTCAGGAGAAAAGCTAGGACTGGGGCATTGATCTGGGAGTCATCAGTATATGTGCAGTAATTGAAGTGATGGATGTGAATGAGGTTGTCCTGGAGGAGGGAGTAGACAGAGAGAACAGAGCCAGGAATGTACTGGAGAGACCCACACAGAAGGGACATGTACAAGCAGGACATCGAAGGAGGAGTGAGAACAGAGACAAAAGAAGGTGAACAGAAATAATGTTTCTGAAGCAATGTCACATACTGCTGAGAATGAAAGGAGCACAATAGAAAAGTAGCCATTGGCTCTAGCAACATGGAGGCAACAGGGAGACGAGTAGACCAGTTCCGGGAAGCCTGTACGGCTGGGCCAGGGCAGGGAGGCAGAACATAGTCAGGCACGGGACACTTGACAGAGGGCTTCTTCCACATAGCAAGTCTGTGGAACAGGTCTCCACAGACAGAAAAGAGCCAGGAAAGCTGAAGCACATGATAGAGTTAATACCGATGGAAAAGTTTCAAGGGGACCAGAAGGGATGGGTTCTCAAGCGCAGATAGTACAAGAAATTGGAGCCTTGATTTTTTTTTTTTTTTTGGCTTTTTGAGACAGGGTCTCGTTATGCAGTTCAGGTTGGCCTTGAGCTCACTTTTGTAGCCAAGACTGGTCTCGAACTCACACGATCCTCCTGCCTCAGCCTCCCGAGTGCTGGGATTACAGGCATGCGCCACCATTAGAACTTGGAGGCAAGGTCATCTGCTGGGAAGAAGCTGGGGGTCGGGCCCGATAAGGACAGAAGTTGTGGAAGACTTTCCAGTTCACACCTGCACTCCACCTAAGGGTGAAGACCATGAACCTACAGGGATTCAAGCCCACATCACTGCTTAATTTTCTTTTATGGCTCTTGGGAGTCCAAAAGTGAAGAACGCAGTAAAACAATCAGACGGAGAGACCTAATTATAAAAAATTAAAGTAAAATAAAGGCAGACTTCTTGGAATAGAGGGAGAGCATAAGGGAAGGGAGTGGAAGGCGGGGGGAGGGGGGGAGGGGGGATCAAACATGGTTAGGATACTATGTATACATACCAACCCCCCAAACAAATGTAAGCTTCATGCATTATACACGCATGCCAATAGTAATAATTTTTTTTCCCTTAAAAACAATAAAGTGTGCAGCTACCCAAAGGCAGGACCTTCAGGGTGGGAGTCGGGCAGGGCATGTGCTACGGAATTTTAGGAAAACTAAGGAGGATGAAGGCTGGGCAGGAAAGGAAGCACCATCAGAAAAGAACTGACAGAGTAGAGGGAATGGGGTGGGGCCTTGAAATCAGAGTCTTGAAGGAGTCAAAGAGCAGGTGTTCTGAAAAGAGTGAAACCCACAGGTAGGAGGCTGTGGCCAGAGAAGGCCATGCTAAAAGTCAAGAGTTTGGAGGTAGAATATTTCCAGAGGTGACAAGGCACACGGAGGTCATGGGCAAGCGAGAAGGACCATCTCCATTCACATCAAGGTCTCATGCAACACAGGCAGGCCTGAGAATGGAGAAAAAGTTGTTAAGGGCTCTGTGAAGGTGGTTGTAACCCAAGGGGAAAGGTGAGGGGGACACAGAGCCACTCGGAACATTGCCATGAGGCCTCCTGTTCACTCTGCAGCATCCTTCCATTTAGGTCTGAAGTGCCATCAAAGCCAGACTGGGTACCCGAAGCAGTGTGCGGGGAAGGAAGGTGGGGTTTCTCTGCTCAAAGAGCCCTTTGGCTGCTCGAGGGGCTGCCTCTAAGGATCAAAGTGGCAGCACGGAATGACATAGGGGCACCACTTCTGTAGGCATGGCTTCACTAACCCACACTGCTCAAGGGCCCAGCCCTTGGTATTTTCCCTAACACAAAGGAGGTTTTGCCTTATGAATCTTCCCCAAAGAACGATTTTTTTTTTTTTAATGTACTAAGGGTCTACAGTGTCTCACTACACAGATCGGACTTACAGTGATTCTGTTTTCAGCATCCCAAACGCTGGGATTACAGGTGTGCACCACCACACCTAGTGTCAATCACCAGCTCAGTGTGCCCTGGGGGGCGGGGCCAGCACAGCATGCCACACAGGGATTGAACCCTGGTCCCTGTGCCTGCCTAAGCAGGTGCTTTAATCTACTGAGCTATCAGGCCAGCCCAAGGTGAGATGTTTGGTCTGAGCTCTGGACAGCTTCCCACTGCAGGAACCAGATCCTGCCAAGGTTAGAGGCCAAGTTGAGAGGCCCAGGTGCCATGAGTGGAGTGCCCACAACACTGGGCCTAGTCAATCCTTGTTCTGGGAAGCCCAGGCCCTATTTGTTCTTAGATAAATGTCTCATTCACCAGAAAGCAGATGTGCCCAGCTCCAGCCTCTAGCATGTAGCCTCCAAAGAGGGTAGTTTCGCTCCAGTTCCTGTAGTCCAGACCCTAGGCTCTTTTTGCTACACTGCCATTACGGTATCCTGTCCTAGCCTCCTGTCCCTAGGGGAGAATTGAAAGATGGGTCCGAGCATGAGTAAATGCTCAAAGACATCTGAGTGAGGGAGAGGGGCCTTAAGGGGTTCTGGGGATCCACACCTACCCGCCTCTCATCTACCACGATGTAGTTGCGCCCATGTTTCTTGGTCAGATGTGGGGCCAGGACATCAAAGCGGCGGCGGAACTCAGAGAACACCATGTGGTCAGGGTAACCTAGGGAGAGTGGTCCAGACTGGTTGATCAATGCCTTACCCGCTCCCAGGATATTCCAATAGCCACTGGTGTCCAGTGGGGGTCACATAAAGGGGAAGACACTGTACAGGTGGGGAGCCTTAGCTGAAGCAGGCCCAGAAAAAACAAAGAAAAAGGGCTCAGAGGACCATCAGGGCTGCCTCCCAGAGAGACAAGAAGGTTAAAAGGGTATAGACTGCAGCTGGGGTCAGGGAGTTGGAGTACATTCTGAGATGTTTTCTAGGCCTCTAAGTGATAACAGAGAGAGTTCTGCATTAATAGATAAAGCAACAGGACATAAGATTGCAGCTAAGGGAATAAGGCACAAGGGTCGGTCTTAGAATCCTGGCCCTGCCTCTTATGGTCATGTGACCTGGAGGCAATCATGACACCTTTAGTCTCACTCTCACTTTCTGTACCTCTGAAGCCCTAGCATTTATCCTGCAAGGTAATCATGGGGACTAATTGACAAAATAAGTGGAAGGCCCAGCTTGGTTCACTTGACGAGTGTTCAGCGACATGTGCCTCTCCTTTCCTCTGCACTGGAGCAGAATTTCAGAAAGGGCTCCTCACTCTGACACCAGCTCCGATCTTGAGCCCTGAGTCCAAAGCCTACAGATGCTCTTTTGCTGAAGAATGCCTGGGTTTGAGGTCAGGGAAAGGTGAAATGCTTTCTGGCTTGGAGCAAGGTCAGACTGGTGGCCAGCAGGAGTCCCAAATCACCCAGATCTCACCAAAGCCCATGGTGGAAAACCCAAAGATCCTCTTGAACAGAATCACAGAATTTTAAACCAGGAAGAGCCATCTCATCTTACAGCCAAGAAAACTGAGGCTTGAAAAGTGGAATGTGTCCAAGGTCAAGAAGCTGCAGCTAAGACAGAGCTGGACTTTACACCTAGGTTCCTCTCAGCCAGCCAGGGGCTCGCCCCGCTACTCCAGCTAGCAGCTCTGGGAAACCCTCCAACTGGGAGATGAGGCTGATGCATGTGCCTGATAATTGAAACAGGAGGCGGGGGGCCGCTGAGGGGCCAAGACAAAGTGAGCTATTGATTGTATCTGAATTGCAATTAAATTGATGGGCCGGGATAGTGGGTCTGGATGCCTGGCATCTTAATTAATCATCAGCACTATCGATGGTGGCTGGGGCCGGGGAAGGGGGGGCGCCTGCTGCTGGCCTCATCGATCTGCTTGTTTGAGTAAAGCACATTGATTTTGGTTCAGAGCGGTAACAATCTGGTTTTGAAATAATAAACACCAACTCCATATCAAGACGTGGGGACAGATCGATGATTTATTTAGAGCAGGGCAGGGAGGCTGTTTCCTGGCTTTGACTGCTAAGAAAAAGTGAAGGTGCCCATGGGGATAACTTAGGGGACATGGCAATGGGTGAGTGGGACCCTGCCTGTTTGTCTAGCTAAGGAAAAAAAGAGCAGCAACTGGCAACTCCTGACTTCACAGGTACACAACACCCAAGTTGGGTCCTGGCTCTGGAGCCAGACCACTACCCAGGTGGACTCTGCCTTGGCCACTGACAAGCTGGGAGACTTCGGGCAAACTACTCAGCCTTTCTCAGCCTCACTCTCCTTATCTAGGGATAACAGCTGCTATCTCCTGAGGTTGCCATGAGTGTTAAATGTGTGGGAGAATGCAGAACAGCGCCTCGTGTGCTACAGTACTCCAAGGATAGTCGCTTTTCACTGTCAGCCTCTGTCTTCTCTAGATGGGTCCATAAAAAGGGTCTGCTTGACCTTTCTTGGAAATTTTAAATACTTCACAGAGATTTAGTACTTAGTTCACTAGGGCAGAGGGCTCTCAAAGGACACTGGGCCTGCTGTTGTGGGCAGAGCTGACCTGTCCACACTAGTGAAGAGGGCAGGAGGCGTCGTGGAGACAAAGAGTGGGGCCCTGGGAAGGGAGGGAAATGAAGAGAACTTGCATACAGAAGGGAAAAGTGAAAAAGAAGGACCACAGGGTAGGAAAGAATAGGTTGGGCTGGGAAAGCAGTAAGAACCATCTCACAGGGCCCGGTGGAATGGCTCAGTGGTCTAAAGCGCCTGCTTGGGAAAGCTTGGGCGGCTTCAGGGACCACGGTTCGATCCCTGGCACCACATGCTGTGCCAGTCCTGCCCTCACGGCAGGCTGAGCTGGCCATAAAACAAGAAAAAAAAAAAAAAGAATGATCCCACAGAGGTAGCACCAGGACAGAAAGGAGTTTGAAGAAGGGGACTTGGGGCCAGTCCTGAGGCAAGAGGAGAACAGCACCCTTCTGGGGTTCTGAGTATATCTGGAAAGCAGAGCAGGGTGGGGTCAGCTCTGGGGCCAAAATGAGGGAAGGGACCTCACCTTGACGGTACATGCGCATGGCATCAAGTAAGCGAGAGCCCCGCAGCTGGGCGCGGAGCAGGGGCACATCGAGCTGCAGGAGCCCAGCCTCGCAGGGGTCTCCCTGGGGGAGATCTAGCTCACTGCTGCTGCTGACGCGGCGAGAGGAGGCTGATCGGGGTTCCCCAATCCAGCCCTCAGCCACAGGCAGGAAGCAGTGCACAAAATGCATCTTGGACCTCTTGATGGTGTCAATGAGGGCGTCCTGCCAAAAGGGAAGAAATCACTCAGTGGGTTCCAACGGCCCCTATCAGGAGAGAAGGGACTGGTGCCAGCTGCTCCACCTCTCACAGGACAGCGGGTGTCCCAGCCAGAACATGCAGAGCCTACAAACTCTGCCCTTCCCAGGCTTGCTGGCCATCCACAGGCAAGATAGGATGCTGGGTAGGCACTGGACACATCAAATGTCCAAGCCTGCCTGCCGGTGGCAAAAAAAAGTCCCAGGGCCTGGTCAAATACTCACCACCTGCAGCTTAATCTGGATGCACAAAGACTTCTTCTTCACAGCTGCCATGCCCGTGGTAAAGGTCTTCCGCATGCTCGTAGCCCGGCGCAGTGCCAGCTGTGAACCGCCCTCCAGGCCCGCAATGGATCCTGAGAGCACAGTGGCACTGCCTACCCGGCCCAGAAACAGGTTGCTGATGATCTTTCTGGCAAAAGTGGGACAGTAATGGAGGAAGAGGAGTCATGTTGATGGGGCAGTGGAGGCTGTCCTAAGGCATCAAACCAACCCTGGATGGCAGTGGCCAGAGGCCTGGCTTATTTGGGTTGGGATCACACATCTACATCCTACAGAAAAACTGGAGAGACTTCAAAACAGTAAGAAAAGAAAACCCAAGGTGGGCGCAAGCCAAAGAATAGGCTGGGACAGACAAAAGGAAGCCAGGTACTCTTCTTCCTAACCAGGGAGGGAAGACAGCAGAGGGGTTTCCAGTATGGCAGGAGAGGTGAGCCCAACATCTGCTAACATACTATATAACTTACTTCTTACATTTATTGTTCATTCTCTCCTCCCTGCTAGAAGGTAAGCTCCCCAGAGAGAGGGAAATGGACTCCCTGCTATCTGCCAAGAACCTAGGTGTCCTTGTTATGGACTAGGTATCCAGTAATCATCTATAGAGTGAATGAATGAATGAATGAATGAATGGCTAATAGAGCTCATATGACTGAGGAGTTTATAAGACTTCTGCCTTCTCTGAAGAGTGTGTGTGGGGTACTGTCCAACTGAAAAACTACAGGTGCCTCCAAGCATATTTATCTCCCTCCTCTATTCCTTGAGGCCATCCCCATGCTCTCAAGGCCAATTGGCCTTGACCTGCCCCTCAGGAACTGGAAGCTATATACATTGCTGATGAAGGAGCCCCTCAAACATATGCAGGGGAAGGGGGATCAGGGAACAGGTGTAGGGACAAGACCTGGGCATAGGGTGAGATGTCCTTACTTCTGGGAGTCCTGCAGAAGCCGAGGGGCATTCTGGGAGGCTGGGTTCTGCTTGGTGTAGCTCAGCCAGCCAGCCACATTGTACTCCACCCAGTTGGTGTTATGGCTGTGTCCCAGGAGAAAATGGTGTGGTCTGCTGCTGCGAAGAAGAGGACTTTGGCCTGAGGGTGGGGGAAGTAAGATTCATATTATCATGGGACAGACACAAAGCCTAGGGACTTGGTGACTCCCTCATGAAGTTCCACCTGGACCTATACACACAGGTCTTCTGGCAAGGAAGCAGTGGAGCTACCCTGCAGGCTTCTGCCTACCTTTTTTGTCACCTTCCTGAGGGCCATAATAAGAGAAAAGGCGCTCTATGAGGGTATCCTCAGTGGCTCCTGGTACCAGTGCTTCCTCTTCCAGCAACCACAGCAGGCCTCTTGCCTCATCTGCACGGGCCAGTGAGCGGACCTGTGGAAAAGGGAATGGTCCATTGCCATTGCCAGATGGAGCTGAGGGGAAAGGATCTGAGGTCTTGACCTCAGTCACTTACTCTGATCAGCCCCATGTATCCACAGGCTACAGCTTTGTCTACTTGCTGCTGACACCTTGTGGAGGAGGTGGGCAGCACAGGGAAGGAAAGGCCCAGAAAGATACTGGAGAATCTGCAAAGATGCTTCCTAGGACTTGAGTCCAAAGATACAGTTAAAACCAGAAGGCTTGCCGGGCATGGTGGCGCACGCCTGTAATCCCAGCACTTGGGAGGCTGAGGCAGGAGGATCGATGCGAGTTCGAGACCAGCCTGGGCTACAAAAGTGAGCTCAAGGCCAGCCTCAACTGCATAGCGAGACCCTGTCTCAGTAAGACAAAAAAAAAAAAAAAAAAAACAGAAGGCTTATTACCTGACTCAATACCCATGAGCTCTCCTCACTCTTGTCCTCTAAGAGGGCACCAGGGGTTCTCACTCCCTGGCAGATTAAATGGGATAAAGTCTGGAAAGCTCCGAGTACACTGGATAGCCCAAAGGAATTGAGCAATAATTGGTGACTGGTGGGGTTAACACTCATCCCCAAGAGGGGAGAAGGCAGAGAGGGCTCGGATCACTGCAGGGAGGGGCCATACAGGGCATAAACTCAGTGGCAAAATTGTGAGACATGTGACTTCATGAATGTGGCAGCTCAAACAAGAGGAGGCCAGGGAGAGCTAGAAAGCTGGTGTCACCAACTGCTGTCCTAGAAGGATGTGCACCACTAGTGGCTAACCTTATGGCTTTTTTCAACAGAAGGCAGAAATGCTGACTTCTAATTACTAATATCCCATGAAGGCTAAGCAAACTAGGTCTGTGATCACATCTAGTTAGTTGCCTGTTTGCTTGCCTGCCTGCCTGCCTCTGCCTCTGTCTCTGTCTCTCTGTCTCTCTGTCTCTCTGTCTCTCTGTCTCTCTCTCTCTCTCTCTCTCTCTCTCTCTCTCTCTCTGTTGTATTTTTTCTTTGTCATTTTGAAACAAGGTTTCACTATATAGTTCAGGCTGGTTTTGAACTTACTCTGTAGCCCAGGCTGACCACGAGCTTGCAGCAATCCTCCTGTCTCAGCCTCCCGAGTATGAGGACTACAGGCATGTACCACCATGCCCAGCTCAGAAGGTGTCTTTTCTAAAGAACTACCATGTTTTCCTCAGATAGGAAGAACTGAGTCTTTCCCCCACCCTATTCTGGCCTGGCTTTTAGGAACAGAGAAAAATAAAAATAAGAAAAGTGCTATTTTCCTTCTCTTTGACCCTTGCTGCCCATAACTCTTCCCCAACAGCATCCCAAAGGAGTCACTGTGATTACCAGAAGGAAGCAGAAAGTGCCCCAGGGCAGGAGGACCACTGTAGCTCTCTGATAGTTGGAGGTGAATGGCAGGAAGGAGTAGCAGAACCACCAGACGGTGAGTGACACTGAGGGGTCTCTTACCCAGAGGTTCAGCTGCCCAGTGCTAAGGCCTTGCAAATAGAGAAGACCAAAGAAGGGGACAGATGGCCGAGCCCCAGCCCAACATGAATATGACTGCCTGTCTGTCACGAGTCACATGTACGAATTCTTCCCATCTCCTGGGAATGGCAAGGGCTCTCAAGGGAGGCCATCACAGGAGCCCAGGTGTCAGAAAAGGAAATCCATCACCCCGGAAGACACAGTACTTGGACACTTCAAGCATTTTGTCTCTGGGGGGATGCTTACTTCCCCCTCTTATGCTAGCTCAATGGGGCCTTAATCAAGGAAGCAGGAGAGCAAAGCAGGAATCAAAGCAGAAGACAGAGCTCCGAAGCCTAGCAGAAATGTCATTCTCTACTACAGCACTTTATGCACTTCTCCAAATTGAAGGCAGTCACCAAATGCCAAGTCACTAGGTCAGCCAGTGCCCAGGCACCAAGGTGCCCAAGACCCTAGTACAGAGGGTGACAGAGCCCTCCTGTGAGGCTGAGGGGTAAGGGCTCATATTCATGGCTGTGCCACAGATGGCATTTTATTGCTTGGTACTGTTCTGTTTGGGCAGGACACTGCCTCCTTGCCCCACTCTAAGTTGCATTAGTCCTCTGCTTGGGGTCGATAGAGGAGAATGACTTTGTCCTATAGTCCAGGTTGCCAGCCTCAAGTAGTTTATATGAGGACCCCCGGTAGACAGATGCCCCACCAAACACAGGACAGGGTCTGAGCCTCATCTGACAGTGCTTGGCTGGGACATTGTAGGGTGTGGGCCTCCACTGCATCAGGCAGAAGAAATGGCCACCTTCCTGGACAGACTGAAAGTGCTGAGGGACAGAGCCCCCCAGGTACTTGGTGTAGTGGCTTCTATTTGAGTATGACTGATATTAGCACTGGATGGCTGGTATCTCCACATGAGTGTGACTGGGAGGCCCTGGGTAGCCCATAGTAGCAGCCAAGGCAGCAGCTTATAAAGGAGTAGGGGATGAGAGGTGAGGCTAGCCCCAGTCTCACTGATATTCCTACCAGGGACTGGTGAGAAGCCTGGTCCACAGCAACCACGGAGTCAGCTATGGCTGAGTCCAAGTCATCAAATGCCAGCTCAATGTTCTCCTAGGACGTAAAGCAGACCAATAATGAGTGCGGGACCATGTGTGGGTATACAGTCCTATGAGGACGTCAGGAAGGGCCTCTGAGGACAGCAAGTCCAGCCTTCCCCCTTGTGTAGGGAGCCCCTCCACTGCCCCAAGTGACAAGCTGCTCATGACTTCTCAAGGGAGCACACTATATTTTTGGAGAGGTAACATTTTTTATAACTTCTTGCATTAGCTGATTCAGTATCACAAAGAAGCCTACTCTCAATTTCATCCTTGAGACATGTGGCAATAGCTGTCGTTTTCTTCCTGAGTCTCCTCTCACCCAAGATATGTATCATCCTTGCTTTATCCAACTCATCTCCACATGAGGAAAGATTTCTGGGTCTCCTCCCATCTGGGACACACTTTTAGAGAGAGACCCTAAATACTCAACTACTATCCTAACAGATCAGCAGAGAGGGAGACAAGGGCAGCAGAAGCTGGGCCCAGACATTTGGAGGCAGGAACCATACTATTTATAGGCTCTAGGAAGGTGCTTTAAAGGAGGGCATGGAGGGGAGGGGCCCTGATGCACCATCAACTTCATGGACAGCAAATTCTTCACTAGGTGGAGAAATGGAGAATGGAGTCAAGACGATCATGGCTTTCCTCAAGACAGCCTGTCCTACTTCCTCCACGGTGTACTTTTATCTTGCCCTAAACTCACTCCACAGAGCCAGTTTCTCCCTCACTTTTTACTTTTACTTTTTTTTTCTTGTTTCAGAATTTTTGTTTGTTTGTTTATTTATTTATTTTTATGGCCGGCTCAGCCTGCCCTGAGAGCAGGGCTGGCACAGCATGTGGTGCCGGGGATCGAACCGCGGTCCCTGCAGCTGCCTAAGCTTTCCTAAGCAGGCGCTTTAGACCACTGAGCCATCCTGCCGGGCCCCCGCTTTTACTTTTTCAAATGAACTTTGCCACTGCTTAATGAAAATACAGCCAAGATGAAGGGGTCGGACAAGATTCCCACTGCAGAGAGCAAGGGAGGGCAGAGATGAGGAGGGAGCAGCTGGCAGGATGGAACCTTCCCATGCCCACAGAGGCCCTTCCCAGGGGTGCCACAGCCAGAGGGTAAAGCCAGGTTTGGGTAGGGCAGGGTCAAGGTGGGAGCTACCTCCTTGTATCTTTCCAACTCTTGTACAAAGGTGCGCTCATGAAACAGCCTCTGCAGCCGGTCCTGGGTGTAATTGAGGCACAGCTCTTCAAAGGAGGCTCCACGTGCGGACCCAACCTGCTCAGGGTTCTGGAAGCCTGGAGTGTCCACGATCATCATGGAGCAGAGTGAGTGTTGGCTGGACTTGAGAGCCCTTCACAGGAAAATCCTGGATCAGAACTGGCCAGGGCTAGGAAGCAGGCCACAGAGTAGGCCCCCTTGCTCTGCCCCCAGCACACAGCTCATGCCCATCTCTATCTAGGAGCCTGTCCAGAGCTTTGTTCATGGCCAACTTTGTTCACAGCCCATGGTGACAGTGACCCCTCTGCTGGTAGATCTGTTCTACTTTTGTCAAAGGAGAAAACAGGGAGTCCCTAGGCTCTGCCCGGCACTTACCTATTTACCATGGAGATGAGAAGTGTAAAGAGCTCGCTGTAGAGGCCAGATGCCATTCCCTCTAAGCACTCCAGTGCACTCAGTTTGGGGCCTATTGGGCAAGGGGATCAGCTCCATTTCCTGTCCCACAGGCCATCCTACCCACCCAGGAATGCTCCCTGTATACTAATACAGTCAACCAGCTAGGTCTCTCCCACTGACATGATTATCTATTCACTCTGGCAGTCCCTCCCCAAGCCAGTAATAAGTCCAGGGTGAGAACCCCAATCACACCCATTAAGTTAAGGGGCTGATGGTACCTGAACCATCTCCCAGGCTGCCCTCCTCAGGCCCTTGGAGGAAAGAGGTAGAACGCTGCAGGGTACCACTCTTGTGCTGATGCTTGAAAATAGCCGAGGACAGCTCCTCCAGGCTGCATCCCAGCAGGTATGCAGCCTTCTGGGCCCACTCGTGACGGGCAAACTGCTTGCGGCCAGCTGTGAAGCAGAAAAGGGGATCTGGCATCTTGAGTCTTTCTCCATAGGCCAACTGATGACCACTGTTCCTTTTGGACCTCTCACCCCCACAGACCCAGAGATGGGGCATTTTCTGAAAGCAAAAGTCAGCCCTAATGATACAACAGAACTGATGGAAACAGGGACAGCCAGTGTCTGCTAATATTTTCTGGGTCCCTTTGGCCGGGAGGCTAAAAACAATAAGCGGGCCCTAAGTGAGGTAATTCCACAAGCTGCCACCAGAGGGCACTGAGTTGGTGGCAAAATCTCTGGCTTCCCCAATTTAGGTTGGGGAAGGACAAAGTCAGGATGAGCCAGCTCACGCACGATGAGCACAGGAGCCATGTGTGTCTTCAGGGGACTCAGCATGATAAAGTGCTGATGTCTGCTTCTTCCCTGGATGCACTAGGAACCCCCTGTCTCCCTCCTCCTACCCAAGATACCTAGATGGTTCAACAATGGGGAGGCAACAAAGCCGCGCAAGAAAGGGAACAGCCCACACAGACATATGCTCCTCAGCCAACATGTGTCTAATCACAGCAATTAGGGAAAGCTAACAAGAAAACAAGGTTTTACCTTCTGCAGCTTCTGTAAGGCAAAGGACCAGCATGCAGCATGCAAAGAAAAACAGTGTGTTAGCAAACAGTCATCAATTGAGACACTAGGCCGGCAGGAAGGGACTGTGGGGGGTGGGGGCTTTTGAGGATAAGCAGGCCACATTCAGCCTCAGAGGCACTGTCGAGGAGGTATATTTGTGGATGTTGACATACTGGCATACACAGAAAGAGACCTGCAAAGGTGTTCTACCACATATGTATGCGCAGGTGTGTACATGTGTATGCATGCGTGCACACACACAAACACAGCCCTGGAAAATACTGGAAGCTCTGTTTGACACTTAGAGTGTGCCACCTGCAGTCACAGCTGAGGGGAGTCAGAGGAAACCTGGACCTCTACCTCAGAATCAAAGAACCTCCTACGAGACTCAGCCACATGCCTGCCTGCCTGCCTGCCCTCCTGCCTATGTGGCCTGAAGATGGCTGCTTCCTCTTGGCACAGGTGCCACCTGCAGGGATCATAGGGGACCAGAAACCCAGATGCCTACTCTTCCATGCACCCATGGCCACCAGTGCTTTCCCGCTCCTGCTGCACAGCCAAGAGCCCTTCCCATTCCATCGGAAGACAGCCAAAGCCAAGACATTATTCAGAGCCAGCATCAGAGCCTTTCTCTAAACTACATGAGGAAGCTGAAGAGGTGCTCGAATCACTGCCTTCTGATGCATTCTCTGAGGAAGGCAACAGTTCCCCGGTGTTAGACTGAGCGCTAGCCATCCACAATCCTAGAGTCCAAGCGCAGGCTTGAGCTCTTGTGAAACTGCAGCTCAGCTGTCAATAGGTGCCTACTGCCCCCTCGTGGCCTCCACCTTGATGTGCAAGAGCAGGAGCAGCGACTATCAAATCAGTGGAAGAGAAGAAAGACTGAAGAAAACGTCACCTGTAGCCTCATGAAGCCAGCCTATCCAGCCCTACCTAAGCCCCAAGGACAACATCCCAAAAGGCCCCAGGATCCAAATGCAAAATACACTGGAGAAGCAGCTATTACGGAGACCCCAAGAAGTCTCACAGCGAGCAGACTCCCCTTCCACCTTCAGGCCTGGGATTTTTCCCAGAGCAGCCCTCTGCGCTATGAGAGAATGAACCCAGCCCCAGAAAAAGCCCAGGGAAGCACCAAGACAGGACGAGGCAGCCCCTACACCGCAAGGCGGGTCAGGGTCAGTTACCCGCTTGCTCCTCAAGGGCCTCTGTCGGGAAGGGAATAAGAAGAAGAGTTATTCCAGGGGCTGCTCTGAGGGAGTACCTTCCCTTCCCCACCCATTCCTCATGTTGCCCCCAGGCCTGCCTGCCAGCTAAGGCCAGGCCTCAGGCCATTATTGGTGGAGATGCTTCTCTGGCCTTCTGCTCTGATGAGGGGGAAGGAGAAACGGCACATGGAAAAGAGGGTTATTTTTTAACAGTTGAGTCTGTGCAGGGCAAGAACAAACTGGGAATGGCAGGGTCCCTGTAAGATCTGCCTGAGAAGGCAGGTTGCTGGGACCCAGCTGCTGGTTACCTTTGGTGGCTCCTGCAGCCCCCAGGTGGTAGATGGCAGCCAGGATAAGCCAGCAGGCCTTCTGTTCATCAGAGGAGATGCCGAGGACCTTCATGGCTGTCTGCAGTTTACTGAACTGCTGTGCTGCCTTCTGCTTCTCTTCAGGCTGTGGGGATTGACAGACATGCAGGCTCTAGACCTTGGAGGGCATGTCCCTGCCACCTTGTCCCCCTAGATCAGGACCCTCAGGGAGGGTGACATTTGAGTAGAGCCACCCATAGGGTACCACATGCCCAGTGAGGTGTTTCCTATCTCCAAGGTCCAGGGCTGCCAACCCCATCCTCACTGACTCCTCACCTTGGCCAGAGGCACAATCCCAAACACATTGTTCTCTGCCAAATGGTTCAAGTGAAGCTCTGTCCTAGGGGAACAAAGAAGGCATTAGTGAAAGCTTGATGCACAGGAGAAGCCTCCCCCCATTCCACTGCCCTCACCCCAGGGTGGAGACAAGCAGGTCTCAAGCTCCCAATTCCCAAGTGTTATGCCTATCATTCCAATTGTCAGGCCACTCTGTTTCCTTACCTATTTGGCCAAGATGCCTGGGCAGAAGCCCAGACTCCCTGGGACAGGTCACCAGAGAGGGGAGAGCTCAGTCAGACCCTTAGAGTGGAGGAGACCTGCCCAAAGGGCCAGTGAACCCAGACAGCCTGCCTCTGTTTGCAGAAGAGCTACAGAGGATAATGGTCAAGCTGCCTGCTCAGCCTTATGCGTTATTCTGGTCCAGTGACCAGACAGCCAGATAGTAAGTCTGAAGATCTAAAGTGAAGAGCCCATGGGCCCGGCAGGATGGCTCAGTGGTCTAAAGCACCTGCTTAGGAAAGCTCGGGTGGCTGCAGGGACCATGGTTTGATCCCCAGCACCACATGCTGCACCAGCCCTGCCCTCAGGGCAGGCTGAGCCGGCCATAAAAATAAATAAATAAATAAACAAACAAACAAAAGTTCTGAAACAAGGAAAAAAAAGTATAAAGTGAAGAGCCCAGCAGGAGCAGCCAGTAGGGCAGGCAAGGCCAGCTGGGACAGTGAAGAAGGTTTGGGCTTTGGCTAAGCTGAACCCCCTACTAGATATGTGACTGAAGGCAAATCACTCAACACCTTTGCCCTGTAAGCTTGCCTCCCTAAACTTTATTTTCTGGATAATGGACATCCCCAGGAGTCCCTAGAAATACTTAGTCATTTGTGCTGCTTGCATACAGTGAGGCTGCAGTCCCCATAGCCAGACAGTTTCTGATAGGTAGGGCCTATGTCTCCTCCACCCTGCCATTCCCAGAGCCCAGCTCCAAGCCTGGCACACAGTAGCAATGACCACACAGCCCAGTGGGCAAGCAGGTGGCCAAGTCCAGGAGCCCATTGGTAGGCTGGAGCTAGAGCTCCCTCAGCGTTCCCTGTCCCACCTCACCTGAGGGTGCCATCCCCACAGGCCAGCAGGTAGTAGAAGATGTTGAATGTGGCCTCATTGGCTGGGCGTCGTGCTACACGCAGCTTTTCCAGAAGCATTGTCTATGGCACAACATGAGGTATGGAAGCTGGTGCTGGATCAAATTCCTCCCTCCCCTCAGCAGCAAGAACCAGGCCCCTGGTCATCCAGGCCTTGGGAACAAGCAGCTGCATCTGCTGTGCAGCGAGGTGCTCCACCAATGGCCATGACACCCCACCCCCCAACATCTGGTGGGGATCAAACAGAGCCAGTGGAAAGAGAGAGGCCCAGGCACCAGCCTTCTTGGGGACATAGAAACTTATGTATGTATGTATGTAGGTAGGTAGGTAGGTAGGTAGGTAGGTAGTATAGGGTCTATAGGGTCTCACTATTACAGATTGGACTCAGAGTGATCCTCCTGTTTTCAGCCTCCCAAGCCTGGGATTACAGGTGCATACCACCATGCCCAGTCTCAATCACCTTCTCAGCGTACCCCAGGGGTGGGGCTGGAACAGCACACCAGGGATCGAACCCGGTCCCCGTGTCTGCCTAACCAGGCACTTCAATCCGCTGAGCTATCTGGCCAGCCCCAGGGGCATGGAAACTTGTAATGAAAGTATTCATGTAACATAGAAGGGGAGTAGCGTTGGCTGGGCCTCACTTTGTCCTCTGCTGGGTGAAATCACCCCAAGAGAAGGCCCTGAGTGCGGATCTCAGAAAGTGGGAACAGCTGGGGGCTCAGCAGAAGGGTGATAACAGCCCCTACTTCAGGAGGCAAAGAGGACTTGGATGGGAGGCCTGGAGGGCAGAATGGTGACAGCTCTAGGCATCGCAGGCCAGGCCTTCCTGTTCCGTGGCCAGGACAGAATCTCAGGCCAGTGAGGCACTAGGGGGAAGGATGATTTCTAGGGCATGAAACCAGTTATCACATCTACTGCCCCAATACTTGGGCAATACCCTCTCACCTGAATGGAGGCTGAGGCCACCTGGCCAGCTTGGTCAAAGTCCAGGGAGAGGATCTGGGAGAAGCGGGTGGCATTGCCATTCATGATGGTGGGGCTATTCCCAAAGGCTTCCAGGATGGTGTATAGAGCCTGCCACTTCTCCACTGTAGAACACAGGCCCAAGGGACATCAGAAAACCCAGTGCAGCTCACTCCAGCCATGGGCTTTAGAGATGTGAAGGCCTGGGGCCACTTATGCTAGAACTACCCAAGGACAGCTGAGTTTCAAGGGGCTAGAAAGGCTAAGGAAAAATATCACTGGCACCGAGAAAGGTAACCTCCCCACCCCCCTCAGCCCGTCTCAGTTTTCCCAGTAGTCTTTGCCTCACCAGAAAACACCTTGTTCCCATTGGTGCCTGCGATGGTGGCCAGGTATTGCACCAGATGCTGGCAGCTGGTAGTCTTGCCACTGCCACTGCTGCCCAGGAGGACAATGGATTGGTCCTGACGGCTCATCAACATTGCTCTGTATGCTGTCTGGGCCACGGCATAGATGTGGGGTGCCATGTCCTCACGCCGACACCCCTTGAACATGTGCATCACCTTAAGCAGAAAAGGGATGGAGAAAAAGGGCAGGTTAGGTAGGCCCCCTTGGATATTCCTTGCCATCTTTCTGAATTTTCACTCCCAGGGTGGCCAGGGATTGTGAGGCCAAAGCCTTACACAGAAATACAGATACTAGCCAGGTCCTAACTCCATTAAAGATTGCAGGAGTTCCTTCTGTACCATTCCCACCTCCTGGAATGACTCCATCTCTCTGAAGGTCAACCATGGAAATGAACGAGAGCCCAGTAGACACCAAAGAGGAAGGACAGTGTCAGGGAGATGAGGTGGTGGCAGGGGATGGGCTCACGAGGAAGCACCGTAGCCTAGAGGGAGCTGCACCTTCTCCGAGTACACAGAGGGGGCCCCTCGGGGGCT
Source organism: Myocastor coypus (assembly GCA_004027025.1). Lineage (NCBI taxonomy): Eukaryota > Metazoa > Chordata > Mammalia > Rodentia > Myocastoridae > Myocastor > Myocastor coypus. Next base: position 52,300 of record PVJA010003256.1, read on the forward strand.
GAGGACGAGCAGGCTGGGGCCAGCGTAGGTGTGCAGCAGACTAGCACCATAGCGCTGGCGCAGTGTGTGGAGGGCGCTGGGCTCATTGAGGTACACCAGTGAGGCCAGGTCTTCCAGCCGGTCGCAGGAGGGAGCATTAGCCTGGGCAGAAAGACAGGCAGCAGGGCAATGAAGCATTGGATCCTGTCCCTGCCACAGAGGACAGGCCTGCCTTGCCCACTCCCCTCCCTGCCCCCCAGCAGCCACCTGCTAACCTTCTCCACATCATCTTCATCAACATCCAAGATGGCTCCATCATGGTCTAGCTTCACACGCACCTTCCCCTCAGGTAAGCTGAGCTCCTCTGATTTGAACTGGCTGGCTGCAGAGCAGGCATAGACAGCTAGACACAGGGCTGGGAAGCCTCTGTTACTCTGTCTGGGTCCTTTTTGGTCCCATCTTCCTCCCTCTGGATCACCAGCCTCTCTCTGCTCACTCTCCAACCCCCAGTTCCTATCAAGAGGCCCAGATGCCTGCACCTAACCTCCCAACTCACCCAGGGAGAAGCCATCCTTATGGACCAGCCACACCTTCTCAGTCTCATACCAGGCCTCCTCAGCTGCAATCTGCTCTTCAGTCTTGGCCTGTCAGAGGTAGGGCAAGAGGAAGAAGTCAAATCCTGCTCTGGAAGATGGACATCAGGTCAGCAGGAGAGCATGGACAAGTGGGAGAAGGACTTCAAGATGAGCCGCTGGGCAGGGGAAACAGTTATGTTGGCAGACACAGAATGTAGGGACATCAGAAGCATTGAGGAAGGGGGATGGAGAAGTCAGGAGATAGTGGTAGTTCTGAGGAACTCTAAGGACAAGGACGCCAAGGCTAGTGAGCATGCTAGTACTGAGGGTCTGGAAGGAGAGGGACAACAACACAGGAAACATGTGCCCAGGAGGGAGCAGGCCCCAGGGAAGCAAGTCACCAGGGTGTACCTCCCTGAGTTTCCCTCGCCTTCTTCTTCCTGCCAAACCTGTGGGATTAATGTCCTAAGTCCAAGCCCTATACCCTGGGCCACCACTATAGACTCTTTCATGCCAAATGATGAGAAAGGCTACTTTCTCCAGAACTCAGAAGAAAAGTGTCCTCCTAGGACTTTGTGGGAGAATGATAAGTAGGTCCTGGGCCCTGGCCTCAGGCCTGGCCTCCAGAGCATGTTCCACTTTGGTAAGGGCACAGTGCCTAGGCACACATGCTAGTCTCCCTGCTCCTCCTCCATGTCCTCGACAGCAAAGGCCCTGTTTGGAGACCAGCAGTCACACAGACCTAGTAGATGGGTTACTGCAACACAAAGGCAAGACACAGCACAGCAGAGATCCGGGGGGTGGGAATCAGCACTGTTTGGTCAGACCCAGAGAAGGACTTAATGTCCTGTGTCTAAATGGTCACAGGAATGGGTGTGAAGGGGCCAGGATCCCCTAGGGGCTACAAGTGGTCACCATGCAGAAATAAGAATAGGCACTGTCAGGGAATGAAGGTGTCACACACAGGACACTGAGCTGGGAAACAAGCATGCCTGGGGGAGCTGGGATGACAGAAAGGCCAGCTCCCATAGACCTACCATGCTCCTTTGTTATGTGTGGGTGAAATGGCAGCAAAATCACCCAGAGGTCCCTAGAGGAGGGCTGTCACTCCAGAGGCAGGGACCAGCCCTCAGGCTAACACTGGTCCCACCCACAGCCTCTGAAAGTTCCCAGATGGAGATAGAGACAGCTTCTGAGAGTCCCTTACTCAAGATGTCCCTTCTCATGAGACCCAAGGCCAAGGCACAGACACTGCCTTGTGCTACTGACATCCTAGGTGAGGCATCAGGAAAAGATACGAGCACAAAGTAAGTAGTGGAGATTGTTTACAACAGTTTTTGGAGTTAAAAGAAGATGTGGGTTCTGCTCCCAGAGGGAATGCTGGCTTTGGATAAATGTCTGGCTGGACAGCCCTTTCCAGGAGCTATGGACTGAGAAGGCTAGGTGACAACAGTGCATCCTAGACCTTTGGGTGCTACAGACCTGGGGAAGAATCCTTCAATAGATGAGTAGTAGGAGGTTAGCAGCATCTTGATTTTTTTTTTTTTTTTTGCTTTTTGCTTTTTGCTTTTTGGGTTGTTGCTGTTGTTGTTTTAGTTTTTCTGAGACAGGATCTCACTAAGTAGTCCAGGCTAACCTTGAACTCACCATCATCTTCCTTCCTCAGCCTCCTGAGTTCTGAGATTATAGGCGTGCGCTACCACATCTAACCTGCTGTGTTTTGATTTGGTACAGAAAGGATATTTTAAAAGGTTAGTTCTATTTGAAGACATGTAGCTTTATAAAGAACATTATCATTTTTTGTCAAATTACATTGAGACTGGTAAAATTTCTGTCTTGAATGGGCATGTTCTAAGGGCCATTTATTGGGGTTACATCTAAAAGCCACAGCCTGTCAGGAATGCCTTCTGAGCTAACCCCACAATGGCCAGGAGGCGGAGACAGACTGTCTTACCTTCAGGTTCTGGGTAGGCAGGCAATCAGGCTTTTGGGCTGTCTCTGTCCAGAGTGAGCAGGGCTGATAAACACCTAGAATTCAATGGCCCCTGGGCTCCAATAACTAAGAACTGAGTGTTGCAGAGGCAAACCTCCATTGGTAATGCCCAAGTGCCTGGTGGCACAAAACCAAACTACCTTAGACCCTGGCACTGCCTACCCTGGTGTCCCCCCAACCCCAACACAGGCTGGGAGGCTAGAGAGGAAAGAGGCCTTACACTCCAGCAAGAGGCCCGAGCACAGACGCCAGCCCACGTACAGGCTGGGGGTGGTAGGTGGTCACCGGAGGAAGTGGAGGGCTCCTGAGAAGGGCAGGAGCACCCTACCTGGCTGAGGGCAGGAGAGGCGGCCTCAGGGTCCAGCTACCAGCAGCAAGTGGGAAAGAGAGAAAAGAAGAGGGGTGATGTTGAGCAGAACACTGGCACATTCCCTTTACCAAGCACCCTTGGGCCAACGGCTGGTACCCTCCAGTTGCCCAAGGTGCAGGGTGGAGGTCAGCGATGTTTAGCACCAGGCCTGAATTAGGCTCCTCATTCCATGTGTCTGCCAGGCCAGGCCACCTTACCACAGCCAAGCGTTGGGGCCCTCCTGCTTCATCTTGGGGGCATTCTTCAACCCACCTCTCTCTCTTTTTTATTTTTTTTCAGTACCAGGGATTAAACTCCAGGACCCTGTTCTTGCCAGTCAAGCACTTATTCTACTGAGCTATCTCCCCAGCTCCAACCCACCTCTCTTTGTGGCCATCAGACACCAGCACAGAGCTGTCTTCCACCTCCAAACACCTGCCCCAGAGTGTCACTTCCTAGGCTAAAGACTGCCTTTCAAAGCTGTCACCACAGACCTCTCACAGAATGAGGCTACTGCAGCCCAGGCCTAGGACTCCATCCTAGCCCTACTTATTTTGCTTCACCCCTCCCACTCCCAGGCATGTATGCTGATCCCAGGGTGTGCAGAGGTATCACCCCACCCAAGTCCAAACTGGGGGTCACCTGCCAACTGCCCAATGGGCAGGACACTGTAGCAGACCCTGGAATTAGCTTTGATCTCTCTGCCTCTTTCAAGTTTGGTTACTTAAAGTCTTTTAGGCTTTTCTAGGTCAGGCCTTGGGTGCTGCTGTTAGAAGTGAATAAAGAGGGCTAGGGATCAAAAACGGGAGCCCCCTGCCACACCACCACCTAGGCCCTCAGGCCCTGCACCAAAACACATCCTCAAGGCAGAACAGGGCCAGAGAAGGGGACAAGATCCCCCCCATCCCAGCCTATGGATGCAGAGACAATGCTCCCTGGAGTCCTCCTCTCATTTCTTCACGAGGACAGCCAGGGAGGGTCACCAGGGGGGCCTCCCTTCCACAGTGAGACTCTCTACAGGTAGTCTGGCTGCCAGTCTGAGAAAGGGGAGGGCCAGGGACTGGGGACCCAATCATGAGAGAGGTGACATTACAGAAGCTGTGAAGATCCTCTCAAGTCGCTGGTGGGCCTCCTCTGTGGAGCTCAGCTGGACCTCGGAGGCAGCTCCTGTCTAGAGGTTAAACCACTATTAGTCCTGTCCCGAGGAGGTAGTGTAGTGGGGGCATTGCATGCCAAGCGCTCAGCCCAGGAAGCCACTGGGACCCAATGGGAAAGTGGAGTAGGTCAGAGAGACAAGTCAGGTGCCCATTTGAGTTTTTAAACTATCAAATGATAAAAAGAACAGATGCCTACAAGGGTTTGGGTCATGTCTTCCTATTGTCCTAATCATCACTAGAAACACATGGCTCTATTATGTAGTCTTATCTTTTTGGCCCCTAACCCAGCCCTGAACTCTAGGTGAAGATATATTTCACCTCCCAACGTCACTCTAGGGAGAGGCAGAGGGACAAGAAGCCAGAGAGGCAGAACAGCTGCCCAGGTCAGGCACGTGATGCTTCCTGCCTACCTATAGTTTCTCCTGAGGGTCTGAAGGTTAGCTTCTGCTCTGTCCACCGGGCCAGAATGTCCCTGTCTACTCCTTCCTGTGTGCCAGGAACAGCTGCTACACTGGTTTATAGAATGGGCCAGGAAGGTGAGAAGGTCTGCAGCTGGCTTTTCTCTAAGTCTGGCAGTGCCCAGGAAGAGTGAGAGCAAGGGACTCTGCAGAAACCCAATGTCCCAGGAAGAGGCAGTGGCCAAGGGCCTCAGGACCCTGAGGCTGTGCCCCTAGCATCTTCTAGATTCCTCTTTTCCTAATGACAATCCTGTAAAGGCACAGGGAAGCACTCTCAGTACTGGGGTCTCAGGAGGGTTTGAAGAATAGGAAAGCTTGAAAAGAACCATCTCCAACTCAAGGACCAGCCAAACAGGCATCACCTTCCCAGGGGAAAGGGCTGGGCTGACCTTCCATGACCCTCCCCTGTCTCTCGGCCTCCTGCTTCACTAAAGGGCATTTTTGGGGAAGGTGAAGTAGCTTGAGATCTGAAAGTCTGACTATGCCCATGTGCTGCCACCTGGGCACACAGAGCTTCTCCAGAGTCTTGCTGCCAGAGGAGACGTGCTGGCCACAGTGGCTTTCACAACTGTCTGTAGTTGTTATCAACACATAGGGCATTGACACCCTGTGCCAGGGACAGTTTCTGACACACAGCCTCCATCATTTCTTCATAGGAATCCCTCAAAGCAAGTACTACCCTTCATTTTCAGTTCCAATATCCAAAAGTGCCCACCAAACAGAAGATTTTTCTTAGCTCTTCTGGTAGCAAAGTCTGTTTATTCTCTGGCCCTCTGGAGTGCAAATCGATATTCATGAGTTTCCTTTGCAAATATTCATGTGTTTGTTATAGGTTGCTCCTTACTATGCATACTGTATGACACTCAAATATAAAAATTACTAATTTCTAAAACACCTCTGGGATTTCTAGTCTCTTGGCTTGATGGACAGGGGCTTGAAGATGGCACATTCCTGAGGTCCACAGTGGGTAAGTGGCTGGAGTGGGAGCCCAGACCACCTGCTCTGAGCAGACATTGCATTTCCACCCCATAAGGATTCTTCTAAGAATCCAATCCTTAAGATGGGACCTGGGGCCTCAATTGGCCCATGTGGCTGGGGCCAGGACCTGTCTCCCATGGCAAGGCCTGCAGCATGCTGGTTAGCAGTTCCCACCACATGTACAGAGCCCAGGATATCACAGGTTCTCATACTTGGTCAAGGAAAGCCATGCAGGTCCTGCATGGCTGTGGATATCAATCAGCCTGTCATGCAAGGCTTTCTGAGGCTTGGGGAAGCTTGCTACAACAGTGCCTGGCCCTCAAGCAAAAATGGGCATGGGAAGTTAGTGGCACACACAGATACCTCCTGCTGCACACCAGGGGCTGGTGACTTGGTCTGCTGCTCTCCAGTGAGGTTCGGCTTCGGGCCAGTGGAGCCTGGGTCTGCCAGTTCTTGTGGTGGGGCTGGGGAACACTGCTTCTCTGGGGTTTCAGGCTTGACCGGAGAGCCTGCTTTCTTTGGGGAGTCCATGTATGGGGAGCCTGGCTCCTGGCCAGAAGGCTTCTCCCCCCTGCCAGGAGTCTGCTTGCCATGGGGCTTGTGGTCCTTGCCTCGACCTCGAGACATTAGACTCCGTAGGCCCACTGACAGCTCATCCTTGGCTGCCTCCTTCTTTGCTTCAGGCTTTGGCAGGGTAGAGGGGAGGGGAGGAGGTGGAGGCGGTGGGGACTTGAGACCAGAGGCTGCCTTCTCTCCCCTCTTGCCTCTAGCTGGATGCTCAGGTGACTTAACCCCTCGCCCTACAGGCTCCTTGGCACTCCCGGTCTCCTCACCAGGCAGGACCTTGCTCACCACCTTCCTTACTGCATTCGCCACCCGCTTGCGGGACAGGCCCTGGGTCTCCTCACTTGGGCCTTCTGCTGAGGCAGTCCCAAGGCTATTCATGGCAAGTGTGGGTGCAGGGCTCTTGGCTTTTTGGGAACTCTCTGAGGGTACTGGGCTGGTGGCAGGCTGAGGACTCCTAGGTGGGCCACCTCTGTCCTTGGAGCTGCTTTCTAGCTATAGTCACATAAATACAGGGAAACATTAGCATTGACCCCTCATCCCTGCCCACCCCATGCAAAGGAAGTAAAAGAGTGGCCTCAAGCCCTGGGACAAATCTTCCATTTATCCACCAAACAATTCTAAGATGCTGCCCCAGGAAGTTCTCTCCCCATCTTCCAGATAGGACAATAGCATTGGAGAATCTGGTTTCTCTTTCCCACATAGCTTAATCAGGTACAGCTATGACCTGTGATCCATCCCTAGGCTGAGCACAGAACTGGAAAGTGCAGTACAGATGGTCCAGAGGCTGTGAGCACCGCAGAGTTACTGGCTCAATGTCAGGGCAGCAACCAAGACCTTAGCCAAACAAATCTCATTCTCTCACATTTTGCACACAGCAGAAATAGAATGTAAAGAGGTCAATAGCCAGCTTTACTCCCAATCCCAGGTCTAACTCCAGGCTTTCTAACTCTGTAGTCCTAGTTTCCTCCATCACCCAGTTTCCTAGGCTGTCAGACCAGAGCAGGCCATTTTTGTAGACAGCAACAGACAGGCATTCTTCCTGGCTCCAAGCCAGGTCTTTGCTCCAAGCAAAGGTCCACCCCTCAACCCCTCTGGTCTATAGCTACTGTGTACCCCACATCTATACTCTTGAGGGTTGCAGAGACCCAGTAATGGGTTAGGAAGTACAGACTGCAGCTTCCTTTCTGCCAGTTTTCCTGAAAACCTTTTCAGGGTTTGGAAATCTCCCAAGTCCTAAAGAACATGTACGGAAGGACAAGAGAAGAGGAGGCAGCTGTGACTCACTAAGTGTGAAGTATTCAAGTAGCCACAGCTCCACTCTGCCCTTGTGGGGACCCTGGCTCACCCAGCCTCCTAGTTTCTGGGTACCCACAAGCCAAGTGGAAAATGCTGACATATTCTACCTGGGGCACTTGTTCCCCCCCCCCCCCACTCATCTGGGATCCATCTGAGGTCTCAAGGGATGGCCACTGGCAGGGCCACATTGGCTAGCGGCAGGAGAGTTTTCTGAAAAGCCAGATACATTGCTTGGGGAAAGCAAGGTCAACTGGAGGCTCCTTGCTGGTTGGGTGATGCCTTCTTGCTGAGCTAGACAGTAGCTGCAATTCCCCAAACCATGACTTTGGCTTTTTTTTTTTTTTGTCTTTTTGAGTATGTAGTTCAGGCTGTCCTTGAGCTCACTTTTGTAGCCCAGGCTGTTCTCGAACTCACACCGATCCTCCTCCCTCAGCCTCCTAACTGCTGAGATTACAGGTGTGCGCCACCATGCCCAGCTTATGACTATGGCTCTTAAGTGCACTAGAGCACTGGGTTCCATGAAAGTCTGGCTGCCAGGCCTGTGGCATGCTGGGAGATGCTCAGAGTGGCAGTAGTGGGAGCTGTTGCCTCTGGCTGTCACTTGGAGAAGTTGCCCACAGCCAAGGGCTTTGGTCCAGGTCATAGCCATACAAAGGCTCTGCTACACGGGTAGAGAGGGAGGGCTTGAAGGCAGCTCCTCCTTAATCTCTTAATCGAGAGTGCTCAGTGGCATGCCAGGGCCCTGTCCTTAGAGCTTGCCAGTGGCTCTAACTACTAGGTCCTACTCCTTTCCTTTCCCTCTTCTGGCTTTCCTGCCCTGCCCTTAACAGAGCTTGATGGCCACAAGGTAGTAATTGCCAACAGCTATATTTTCATATGCCAGGCACGCGCGCGCGTGTGCGTGCGCGTACGTGCGCGTACACACACACACACACACACACACACACACGAAAAACAAAACAAAACAACACCTGGGCTACTCTGAGGCTCCTCTTTCATGCACCTCAAATATACCCTTTTGAAGTCACAGGCTGTTTACAGATCCAGAGGAAGCCACACTGCCCAGCTAATTGAATTGTCCTAGGAAACAGGGGCAGCCAGGACAGCTACCATCTGGGGTAATGAATCTGTTCTGTGATCCAGATCACCCCAAGCCAGGAGCACTCCTGCCCCTGCATGAACTGTAGCCCACCTCTCACTCAGGACCTGGCTATCTGGGAACTGTCTGTCTGCTTTTACCTTAGAAGAATCCAGCTTTATTTAGGGTCTCTAGCCCAAGATGGTGGTGGTGGGGGAACATGGGCAGCTGAAGCCAGCCTCAAGGTTGCCGCCCCAAGCAGCTGACAGGGTTTTAGAAGAGACAGCAGCAGCTGCAGTGAAGTCCCTCTGTGCCCTTGTCTTATGCCACCCAGAGCAGGCTGAAGAGGCCCAACAGTGGAGTATACCTTTCAGTACTCCCTGACCTGAGAGTCTGCCCACCTAAGTCGCCATAGCCTAAAGGGTTTGGGAAACCAGAAAAGTAGGCAATGAAAGGGGAATGGAGGGGAGTTAGAGGGTAAGGTCTAAATATTTTGGCTTTCCCACCTATTTCTGTATACCCCAGGATGATGCCACACGTACTGCATTATATGTCACTTTCCTGGCATTCCTTCTAGCCATGCCACACCAGGAAGGGGCCCCTGGGCCCCTACCTTCTCCATGGAATTGCTCACAGGCTAAAGACTGGCAGGGGAGGGGTAAGTGCAACCCACCCAGACACACATACACACGAGAGGCCTTGGAGAAGCACTTACAGCCCCTTCCTCCTTGGCAGGAGGGCCGGACTTTGGCAGAGTTTTGTCCTCCTCTTTAACCTGAAGAAGTAGACAAAGAAGTCACTGGCAGGTCAGGCCTGGAAGATCCAGAACTCTTGAGTTTTCAGTATTGGGGTCAGGGAGCTGGGCAACAGATTTCCTTTCCAGGGACCAAAGTTGCCCAGGGACAACTCAAAAACAAAGAATCTCTATGGAGGTAAAAAGCCTAGCACCGTAGGGCTCAATGACCAGCCATCATAACCAATGGGGTCATCTGAAAAGGTCCACCCAGTAGTGACATGATGGTCTTAGGTTTGCACAGGAGACAAAATGATCCTAATTCAACTTACATTAAATTTTTTAAAAAAGATTTTTTTTTTTTTAATTTAAAGAATCATTGTTGGCTTAGACAGGAAGTTTGAACAAAAGGCCCCTGACATACTCACTGCAGAGGGGATTACCCTAGTGTTGGGGTGCCAGTTGGGCCCACAGAATTCAGTGTAGGATGAGTAGGGAGCTGCCAGCAGTCTTGCTGCTAGATCCTGCGTGATTTCCCTTTATCTCGGAGCAGAGTGCCCTTTCTGCCAGACCACAGAATTCTGGTTTGAGGCAGGAAGTGAGGCAGACACAGGGATTCAGAAGGCAACAGATTTCCGTTCCATATATTTTCCAATCTTAGAGTCACCAAACTGCCACTGAGGGAGGGAACCCCAACACTGAGCCTCAGCATAAAGGAATTGACATGTCTGAGCTCTATATATTCTTCTGGCCAGGCGTTTGTGCTAGAGAGCTCGGGAGGTAGCTGGCCTGAGTCAGAGGAGAGGTGCAGAGTCAGGGGAAAAAACAGATACCACAGCGGTCTGGAAGAAAGGCAGTGTGGAAGCTTTGAAGGTTCTTAGAGTTCGGAGCCTAACTCAGAGTGGACCCTGAGGGGCTGGGCCCCAAGTTTAGGGGCGCCTTCTCCTCCCCTAGCCTCACAGCATCTTCCCAGTCCTAGGGGATTTAGTTGCTCTTCTTTCCTCAGTTACCCTGGCCTGTTACCTATCCCACCCCACCTCTAGCAAGTTCTTTCCCCCTAACAGTGTGGGTAGGAGCCTAGGGAAAAAGACCTTGATTCCTAATGACAAAAATCCTAAGAAACATCTAAAATCAATTATCTGCTTAAGGGACTCTCCATTTTTAAACAAGGTCCCTGGACAACGGTTTGGTTTTATTTTTTTGAGGTGGAGGGTGTCTCATTCCATATTCCAGCTATCCTTGGACTCTCTGGGTAGCCTAGGCTGGCCTCCAACTCACAATGATCTTTCTGCCTCAGTTTCTTGAGTGCTGAGATTATAGGCATGGACCACCAACCACATCCAGCTCCCTGATCAATTTTGAACTGCACGAGTCAACTGATGGCTGTTGCAGTTTTAAAACTGAATCTTGGGCTCAGTGGTGTAAAGTGCCTGCTTAGGCAAGCTTAGGCAACTGCAGGGACCATGGTTCGATCCCCAATACCACATGCTGCACCAGCTCCACCCCCAGGGCAGGCTGAGCCAGTTATAAAACAAAACAAAACAAACAAACAAACAAACAAACAAAAAAAACCCTGAATATTGATCACAGAGTTAAGGTCCAACAGATTCAAACTTCAAAACTAGTTCAGAGGACCCCATTATTTTAGAAATCGGGATTAGTGCTGTGAAAGGGAAGGGAGGGGGCTTGTGGAGAGGCAATGAAGAGTGGTCAGGTTAACTCTGCTGCTCCCATTAAGGGCTATCACCCCATCCCAGGATCACACCATGCATAACCTCCCACATCCCTGCACACAGGTTAGGGCACAGCGAAAGTCTGCAAACCACACACACACACACACACACACACACACACACACACTACTATAGGCAGTGCTGTTAGCTTGGGTTCAGGCATGGCCCAGATTCCAGTTAATTCTGCATCCTTCACCAGCTCCAAGTCTGTCCTCTCTCCAGTGACTTAGGTTTGGGATCTCAAACGTCTGGTCCAAGGTGAAGCACTGGGGAGAACAATGGTTGTCCCCCAAAGTGTCTGGTACACTGGGTCCAGCGCTGAGCTCAGCTCTGCATTTAGCCTCAGGCTGACTCACTGCCCCTCCTCCAACCTAAAAGGCTCCAGTGGCTGTAGGTCATTGCCCAGCCGGGACTGTGCGCACACACAAAGGCATGCCCAAGTCTGCCGCAGCCTGAATCACTCTCTGGACCCAAGCACCAATTGGCCCGATTCCACGCTCTCAGGCCCTTTCTCCTACCTACTTCAGCCTCTAGACTCCAAGAGACTCCATTCCAGAGGCCTCAGAATCAAGCCTTTCTCAGCAGCCCTTGCACAGCATTGGGTGCACAGTCCCAGGGTGAGTCTAAGCAACAGCAGCGGAAGGGTGTGGAGGGGTTAATTTGGAGGGACACCAGTGGGGCAAAAGGCAGCTCAGCGTACTAGAGGCAGAGCTCAGAGGGGGGAGAGGACTCAGAGCAGGAGCCCCTCAAGACAAGAGAGGTGCCCACCCAGTGGGTCACTCTCCCCCACTTCTAAATGCAAACACATGCGGCAGTCCTTATCTAGCTCTCGAAGCTGCCTATGCCATAAGCTAGTTTCTCCCTGCAGAGACTCCATGCCAAGCACAGGAGAAAAAGACTTTGAAATCCAACTTTCCTTTTGCTCCCAGAAGGCAAACCTTGATGAAAAGGCCATCGTACTGAAGGCAGCCTGTACCCTGGGTCAGGGAAGAAGTGGGGGCGGGGCCTCTCAGGGTCTCGAAGAAGTCTTCCTAAAGGCCAAGACCTGCCAGGACAAACGCTGTGGGCAACAAGAGGGAAGGAGGAATGGAGTGGAGAAGCAGGGATTACAAAAACTCAGAAAGTCAAAAACAGAACAATTTTTTTTTTTTTTTTTTTTTTTTTTTGTCTTTTTGAGACAGGGTCTCGCTATGCAGTTGAGGCTGGCCTTGAGCTCACTTTTGTAGCCCAGGCTGGTCTCGAACTCGCACCGATCCTCCTGCCTCAGCCTCCCGAGTGCTAAGATTACAGGCGTGCACCACCACGCCCGGTTAATTTTTTTTTTTTTTAAATCCCTCAAAGGTCACACAAGGAGTCAAGGATAAACAGAATACAGTGAAGGTAAGGCGGGTACAGAACAGAGAACTTTGTCCCAGCAGAAACTGTGTACCCTCGCCACTTCCTGTCTCTCAGCCTCATTGGAAATTAAAGGAGAGACTAGTTTAGATAATGTGAGACTAGTTTAGATAATAGCTAAAGTCTTTTCCAGGTCTGGCACCTGGTGCCGGGGTGGGGAGAGTCACTGGAGCCCTTGATACCCAGGAGGAAGAGTAAGGAAACTGCTCCAGGAACCTGGCAACTCTTCCTTCCATCTACAACACACAATTACCTAATGGGGCAAGATCCTGGAGAACTATAAAGCTTCCCTATCCACGGTTTAGAAGGCACATGTGGTCCTCCTGAAAATCAGCCCAAGCAAAGATGTCATCCAACGAATCAGTTCAGTTCAAAGGAATTTAAGAAATGGTCGGTTCCTACACCAGCTTGTAATGGGTAAATAGTTAAAAATTAGAGAAGTCTTCATTTTAATTTTTTTTTTTTTTTCAATATAGAGATCAAACCCATGGCCTCATCCATGGTAGGCAAGCTTTCTACCAGTGAGCTATGGCCTAGCCCTCAAATATTTTTAATTGACTTTGTTGAGTTCTTCTTACTACTCAGTAACTTCAGAAACTTGAAGTTGGCTTATTAGGTTAATTCACTTGCTCTTTGATCTCTTGTTCAAGGTTTCCTCCTTGTCCAGGCAGGTCCCTTCCAGCCCAGAAGGACACAGACCACTGACATCAGCGACTCCTCTGCGTTGGCTGTTCCTTCAGAGCATCTCTCTGTACCCAAGTGTGGGCTTCTCTCAGAGGAAACTCTTTGTGCCTTTTGTGGAGAATTGCCTGGATATCTTTCCTTTCTTCCTCTTCACTGGATTTTAACTAAGCCTTACTCAGGATCAATAACAAACTATCTTTATTCAAATGCAAAACAGGCAAAGAATTCCCCAAAGGTAGTGGCAGTGGTGGTTTCTCTGTTACAGTCACTGAAGCGGGGAACCAATGGCTCTGTGAAGAAAGGCTACCTCTTGTCCCTGACCTATTGCTTCTCTAGAGATTTCAGCCATTTCCAACCACAACAGTAATTATTAGATATAGCATGCCTACAATGGAATGGGCCCTCTAGAAGGTATTTAACATATATATTTTCCAATTTAACTATTTCAACTATCCCATGACACAGAATTTATTGGTATTCCCACTTTACTGATGAGGAAAAAGTCTAGGAAAGAGATTTTATCACAAAGTTAGTAAGGTGAGTCTGGATTTGAATGCAAGTTGGTCTGACTCCAAGGCCTGTCTGCTTTCTTAGCAGCTCACCTTTTCTGATATGAGAGGCAGGCATCAGAGGCCAAGTCACCCTTAGGGGCCAAATCTGGTGGGCATACGTCATTAGCACTCAGGCCCAAGAGAGCAAGGTTGGGACAAAGCATGGGCTGACAGTGTGGTGCTTACTAGTTAGTGTTCAGTGTTTTTAAATTGGGTTTCTGGACTTGCAAAATGAGACCCCATCATGACCCTGGCACTCTGGGGCTCTGGGGTACTCTTCCCTCTGTGGTGCTTCTGACCTCTTCATTTGAGAGAAGGGAAGAAAAATCAGCACTCACTGAATACCTACTAAGAGCCTGGCACAGGAGCAAGCACTTTGTACTGTCTCTTATTTAATCCTTACTTTCTAGACAATAGAATGGGTCAGATGCCCAAAGCCCCACGACTACTGAGTGGCAGAGCTGAGACTTACAACCAGGATGGATCTTGGTAAGCAGTACAGGTGATTATGTCATTCCCAGACTGCGATTTCCTCAAAGGCAAGACTATCTTACCATCATACCGTAGGCACTTAACACATGTTTGCTGCATAATAGGGCTAGAATTGGGGTTCTTTGCCTAAACCTTATTCCTTACTGATCTCTTCCCCCAGTGTAAAGTAGAGAGAAAAATACTTGCCTATCCTGATTCCCAGAAGTTCTACAACCAAAGGAGGGGTAATCTTCAAATTTAGCAACAGAACTAGATAGTAAACTCAATGCCATGGGATTAGGGGGAGGACAGGGACACTCTGAAACTGCTTAGCCGTTCTTTGTGGAACAATAATAGCTACAAAAGTTCTCATTCTCTAGCCTAGAGATTCAATCTTCAGGAATGTACATCCAATCAGCTGACTAAAGAAATAAAGAAAACCCATACACCCATGCAAACATATTTATAGCTACATTCCATATAGCAGCCCCAAACTGGAACCAGCCAAAGTGCCTAGAATCAGCTAATGGTTAGGTAAACTACTGAGCTTTGGCCCAACATTTGGCTACATTGCCATTTATACGGACAAATATATGGACAGTGCAACCATATGGAAAATTCCACATACAATAACATCAATTAAAAAAAAGTAGAATCCAAATAGTACACAAATGGTGATCATAATGATCTTGTAAATTGAATAAATTAGACACAGCAAGGAAACTTGGTATTTATTTTGTTATGCATTTGTTACTTACAGCTTATTTTGATTGCAGAGACAGCTAAGTAGTCAATAAAAAAGAAAAATTAAAGGAGATAATAGCTAGAAGCTTTTGCTCTCAAAGAGGAGAAGTCTAAGAAATACACTGAATGATCATCTATCTACCCAGATGGCTTCCGTCCCTTACTCAGGCTGCAGCCCCAGGATTGTGGCACCAGCACCGACCACCCTCCTTTAATGTATCATCCTTTGCGCCTCCCATTATAGGAAATAAAGACACAAATGACTCCTGGAGAATTGAATTCTGTTCCCTGGGCAGCCCTTCAGGCCTCGAATTCTAGCCTGTAAGCATCGAGGCCCCAAGTGTCTAAACCAGATAACTGGAAACAGTATGCCCCCCACCAAGAGTGGTGGGTGCTTCAAGAGAGAGTACTTGGAACCAAGATTGTCACCTGTGGCCAAGACCACTTCTCAGTTTTCTCCTCTACCAATAAAGGCAATGCTCAGGCCATTTCATTAGGAGGAGAAAGGCAGAAGATTTCCCTATTCCCATTCTGAGGCCTTGAAAGCAGGTCTTAGGAGACCCTTTCTCTACCAGGCCCCAACCTACTATGGTGCTAACTTATCCAAGGAATGTAGTGGAGAAAGGAATGCAGGAAAAGAGAAGAAATAACAGAAATATTAGCAATAACAGGGTAGTTTGTTTGTTTTGTAGTGCTGGGGACTGAAACCAGGGCTATGAGTATGGTAGCAAGAATTGTACCACTACAATGATGAAAATATGTAATATAACCACTGTTAAATTTTAAAAAATAAAATAAAGAAAGAAAGAATGAGAGCCGGGCGTGGTAGTGCACGCCTGTAATCCCAGCACTCAGGAGTCTGAGGCAGGAGGATTGGTGCAAGTTCAAGACCAGCCTGGGCTACAAAAGTGAGCTCAAGGCCAGCCTGAACTGCACGGTAAGACCCTGTCTCAAAAAGACAAAAATAAATAAATAAATAAAATAAAAATAATGAATGAATTGTACCACTAGTTGGGCATGGTGGCACATGCCTGTAATCCCAGCATGAGGGAGGCTGAAGCAGGAGGACTATTGTTAATTTGAGGCCAGCCTGGGCTACATAGTGAGTTCAAGGCCAGGCTGCAGCCTGCACTACATAGGGAGACCCTGATTAAAAACAAAACAGAAGGGCCGGGCAGGATGGCTCAGTGGTCTAAAGCGCCTGCTTAGGAAAACTTAGGCGGCTGCAGGGACCGCGGTTCGATCCCTGGCACCACATGCTGCGCCAGCCCTGTCCTCAGGGCAGGCTGAGCCGGCCATAAGGATAAATAAACAAACAAACAAAAGTTCTGAAACAAGAAAAAAATTAAAATAAAACTAAATTAAATTAAAAAACAAAACAAAACAGAAAACAACAGCATGGTGGTACATGCCTGTGATCCTAGCACTCAGGAGGCTGATGCAGGAGGATTACTGTGAGCTTGAGGCCAGACTGCAGTACATGTTAGTTCAAGGTCAGCCTGAACTACATAATGAGACCCTATTTCCAAAAAAAAGGGGGGGATTATACCACTGAGCTAACTCACCACCCCTAGCATTCCATCTTTACTGTGTATTTACTATATGCCAGACATCGTGCTGAATCTTATAGGCATTATCCCACTGATTTCCATGACACACCTCTGAGATAGACACCCCTATAACTCCTGCTTTATAAACCAGCAAGAGAAGATTTAGAAGGTCAAGTGACTTGGCCAAGATCTCATGGCACTGAAGGGTAGCTTTGGTGCTCACATCCTGGTCTGTCCCCTATCAAAAGCCTCTGAGGCTCACTCTAAAGGGAGTCAGCCCCGCTCCAACCTCCTTTGTCACCTGCAAGTGGTCCTTATACACGTCAGTTGCTGGAACAATAATGTGGGTAGAGCTGCCACAGACAGTGAGCCCCTCCTTCTACCCGTGACTTGAACACACTTCACACTGAGCTGCTGAGAAGGAGGAGGTCTGCAAGGAATGACGTAAAGGCCATGGTGCCAGCCAGAGGAGGGGGAGAAGAACCTGGCAGGGACACGCTGGCCTTCTTGGTCCAGCCTTCAGTCAGAACCCTCCCCCATCAGGCAAAACAGAAAGCAGCAGAGTGCCCTGGGTCACTGCTGGCCAACCCAGAGGAAGCAGGTGCACTGGAATGGCTTCCTGCTGCCACTGCAGTTGCAGAAGGCCCAGGGTTTCCTCCTCCAACGGCTGGGCCTGCTGGAGGCCTCCCCTCCCTGGAGACATGCACTGCCCGGCTGTGGGGCACTTTGCCATCTACCCAGCTATAATTGTGTATGGCCCTGACTCTGTCAGGGACCTGGTTCTGGTGGCCCAGACAACAGGATGGGGTGGAGAGCAAGACCAGGAAACACCACCTCTCAGGGTGAGGTGCTCTCTCCAGTCTCACCCCCACTCTGTTCACACACACTAGCCTGGAGGCAGGGGCAGGGCAGTCCCTGGGCACAGAGATACAAAGCCTCACAGGCGCATCTTAGATTCCTGATACACCTCTGCACCAGGCCAACCCACACATTCTGCCAACTGCTGACTCAACTGAAAACCTTACCCTTGGTGGCTGCAGTGATGGGATAGATGGGAGGCTGCTGTGTCTCTCCTCACTTGCCTTTTTAAGGAACTTACTACTTTAGAGTAATCTCTGTCAAACAGGAGACTTACAGTCAGAGAGTCCCTGGGATGCAAGCTCTACCCCTTTCAAATGTTGTGGGTAGAGGAATGGAAGAAGCTATGCTGGATCTCCTCTTGGGGACAGTGAGAAGGAGGGTTCCTGTTAATGCCTGGGTCATCCCCTTCCTCCTGTCTGGCCAAGAGAAAGTCAGGGAGAGGGCTACCCCAGCAACCAAAGCAGGGACAAGACCTACAAAGGCCAGGGGTGCTGGGATCCCAGGCTTTAGAAGAAATCCAGGTTCTAAGGAAACATGTTTTGTGAGAAAGGATATCACAGTTTGTGGGTGACAGATGCAGTCCCAGGAGCTAAGGATTAGAAGACAGTGCCCCCTCCAAAGCTCTCAAACTCCAAAGTCAGGCTCAAGATGTCGCTCGCCTCTGAGGGGTTCTGAGGCTGCCCAGGCTTGGTAATGCCCTTCCTACTAAGAGGAACCCCAAGGAGCCCCACCCCTTCCTCCCCACCTACTTTAGCCACATCTAGGGAAACAACAAAAGGCCTCTCCTTTCTTAAATGAGGACACAGGGTAAAAAGCCTGGGACATTTCCGGGGGTGTGGGGGGGGGTGTCAGAGGAACACTCACCCGCATGGCCTGGCCTGGAGCAGCCTAGAGCAAGGAGTCTCCTCTTGCTGCTGCTCCGTTAGCAGCTCAAAATAGCACGGGCTGCAGCACCGCCCCTGGTCCCCTCCCTCTCCTCAGGCCCCTCCCAACGCAGCTGCCCAACCCTGGCCGATCCTGTGGAGAGATCAGAGCCCTGAGGACTGCGGGTACCAGGTATGTAGACCAAGAGGGAATGTGGCAGGGACGGAGGAGACTCTAGAGTAAGAGCAAGGAATGAGGGGCAAGCCGTGCTGGGGGGTTGGTTAGCGACAAGGGACAGGGAGGGTGGCACTTTCTTTCTGACCCACACCCAGGCTCCTGGACAGCTGAGCTGATATGGCCCCTAAAAATAGCAGAGAAATTTGAGACCTGCAGCTCCTGGCCCCACAGGCAGAGATCAAGCCAAACACATGCACATTTGCACATTCACAGACACACACCCCAGCATGCACGAACACTCAATCACAGCAGTGTTCTTAAGAACACGCAAATCATAGGCCTACCACTGCCATCTAAGCACTGCAGCAGAGGCAAGACTAACATCACATCCAATACAACACACAGGCCCACTGCATGCTGTGCCCACACAGCAGTCCTGTGAGGTCCAGTGGGAGCAGAGACTATAAGGTGTAGTCTAAAGCCCACTGTCACCACCTTACTGTAATAAATATGCAGGGAAATGCAGAGATGGGTTTCTCTGTCTATACCCTTCTCCCACCCACACCAGCGGTAGCTGCGGAGGCTCAGGGGAAGGTGGGATGGGTGGTGCAGGGTAGGCAGGACTTAGCCTTGCAGACCAAGGAAATTGTGGGTGTCTGACAATAAGCTACGGTTTGGAGCACAGAGCTAGTGCTCCTCAAGAGAATTCTGGCCTGGTGCTAGCTAGCACCACCCGTTACCAAGATCAGGGCTTCGATCCCTGAGGGGTGCGGACTGGAATGGGACTTGGTAGCCTGATGGAGAAGACACGGTCTGCAAAGCTCAGGAGTTGTCAGTTCTACAGGGAAATAAATAAATAAATAAGTAAACAACAACAACAAAAACCCCTGGGGGCCCAGGAGATAGCTCCATGGTACAAGTGCCTGCCTGGCAAGTGCAAGGTCATAAGTTCAACCCCCAAAACAAACAAACAAAACAAAACCAAACAAAACACCCTGGAATAGTCATTGCCTCCCTTTTCCTTGCCAGGAAACAAAGAAAAAGATGGGGTATTAGCAGGAAGCCAGGGCAAAGGTACCTCCTAACCAGACTGGAAGAAACCCAGGCTTGGGCCCGGCAGGATGGCTCAGTGGTCTAAAGCGCCTGCTTAGGAAGGCTTAGGCGGCTGCAGGGACCACGGTTAGATCCCCGGCACCACATGCTGTGCCAGCCCTGCCCTCAGGGCAGGCTGAGCCGCCATAAAAATAAATAAGTAAACAAACAAAAGTTCTGAAACAAGAAAAAAAAAAAAAGAAACCCAGGCTTGTTGTCCCTAGCCAGTGAGTAGCAAAGAACATTGTTTTCTTCAGGAAGATGCTGGAGAGCACTGCCTACAAGACTGAGCCCCAGTTCTCCTGCTCCCAGACACTGTAGTTACCTACTTGTACACTATCACACACAGTTTATTAGGACATGGCACATTTGCCTCTGCTTTCCAGGGAGTGCTACATCCTTTCAAGGAGGTCATTTGGTCTCTCTCGGGTATGTGCAGTGTCACATACCCGTTTCTGCCTTTCCTGGGCCTTCTTAGGACAGTGTTATCAACTGCAACTGCTTACTGAAAAAGCCCCTGAAGGGCTTTAGAAATATTGATGCCTGGGTCCACCTTTCTCCTTCACAATTTCTGATTTAATTGGTATGAGAGGGAGGCCTGGGCACTGGGTGTTTTATTTATTTTTTTACTGGGCATTTTAAAAAACTCCCCAGATGATTATTTGCAGCCAAGGCTGAGAATTGCTTGATTCTAAGGTCTACATAAGGCCCAACACAGATGTGCCCACTCCTTACATGAATTCAGTGAGTGAATCAGTGAGTGAATGAATGAATGAATGAATGAATGGAATTAGCTGTATAACCATAGGCAGGGGATTTACATTTCTATAACACAACAATTATGTCTATATTGACTCTTAATATGAAACAAATATGGAATTGCTATAAAAAAGCTGTGGTTATCAGTGTAGTCTTCAGACCAGCCATATTGGCATCACCTGAGGACTTTAGAAATGCAGGCCCGGCAGGATAGCTCAGTGGTCTAAAGCGCCTGCTTAGGAAAGCTTAGACAGCTGCAGGGACCTCGGTTCGATCCCAGGCCCCACATGCTGTGCCAGCCCTGCCCTCAGGGCAGGCTGAGTCAGCCATAAAAATAAATAAAATAAACAAACAAAAAGTTCTGAAACAAGAAAAAAAAATTCTAAAAAAAAAAAAAAAAAAAGAAATGCAAACCTAGGGCCTTATCCCAGATCTGCTAAATCAAAAACTCCACGTGTGTCCCAGCATGTGTGGCTTACCCAGGCTTCAAGGTGATTGTGATGCACATTAAATCTGAGAATCAGAGCTTGCAAAAGATTGTTCTCAGTGCATCACACTAAGGGTGAGATCTTGAGAGCCAGATTCTTCCTCATAAAACAACTTAAGCTCTCATCAGTTTCTTCATCTGTTAAAATGGGGAAACTAATAGTATCTTTCACACACAACTTGCTCTAGTTAAAGGATATAAGAATTATTGGACATAAAGCTCTGAAAATGTCATATGGCATATTAGCTTTCAGTAAGTTTCAACTATTATTGTCTATTCTAGATATAGACACAGAAGGGGGCACATTAGATAAAATTTCCAGATAATTGATTTCTACCTAATTTTTCCAAAGGGGCAAAATATCTTCCATTTTAAATAGCTTTCTAAATTTCATTATATTTACTATCATAAAAGAAACAACTGCTTTGTTCTCTGTCTGTCTCTTGCTTTTTGAGACAGGGACTTGCTATGCAGTTCAGGCTGGCTTTGAACTTAATATGTAGCCCAGGTTGGCTTAAAGTCAAAGCAACCATCCTGCCTCAGCCTCCCAAGTGCTAGGATGATAGGTGTGCATCACCAGGCCCAGAGATTCCATTTTCTTAAAGATCTCAAACTCAGCTTTCCCTCGTGAACCCAATCCATTGCCACACCACCTGGAATGCTGTCAGTTTCCTTTGTTGTTGTTGTTGTTTGTGTGTTTGTTTGTTCGTGGTACTGGGGATTGAACTCAGTACGTTGTGCTTGCCAGGCAGGTGCTTATTCTACTGAACTATCACCCTAGCCCAACATACCACCCGTAATGAAAATCATCTTGTTTCCACTAAGATGACTCCTGACTTTCCAGCCTGGCTACAACGGGCTTTTGTCCCATCAAGGCTGAAAGACTCTCAGAGGCACCAATCCTTTCCTAGGCACCACAGCTGACCCAAAATCTCTGATATGTCTATAATGAGGAAGGCTTTCCTTCCAAGGACTTAGCATCTGCTACTGTAGTTGTTAAGAGCCTTCTAGGCCCATGTTATCCAGCAGTGCTTCTGGAGCTGATTTCTGAGCGACTAAAGTATCACTTTAACCTGCAGTCTTACTCTAAGTACTAGTAACCACGTGCCCCTCCATGTCTCTTCTCTATTTAGATGACTAACTCCTGCCGCTTCTGTCTCACATGTCAGTTACCAAGGGAGATCATCTCAAACCAGTTTCACTTCCCCTAGGGTACAAGGCAAGCTCTTGTTAGAGGGGGAAACTCAAGGCCCCAGAAGTTTCACACCCACCCACAACCATTTCATCTGCAACTCAAAGGTGAGTGCTGATTTGCCATGGTTCACATCTTCACTGAGCCCAAGAAGAACTCTGGGTCCATGTGGGCAATCCCCAGGCAGCCAGGCCACTCTAGGACCCTCTGTCTCCTTCCTAGAACAGACCCCCCTCAGGACTTTGGGTCTTCACTTCTTGCTCTCACTCCTTTGTCCTTTCTCAGGCAGAGCTCTTCATATTGTCCACTTGCACCACCACCAGAGCCTTTGCTCTCCATCTCCCCACCCCTGGAGGCCAATCTCGAGTCCATCTTCTTTATGAAGCCTACCCAAGGCTCACTCTGAACGCAATGCAAACAGTAGCAAGTGGGCAGCTGGATACACCTGGGACTGAATCCTAGGTTGGCCTCTTCCCTGCTGTCTCTACCTTTCAAGTCTCCACTATTTTTGCTTTAAAATAATATGATACCTCACTTAAAGGGTTGTTATAAGGATGAAAGAAGAGTACATATAGGTGTAGGCAAATTGTAGGTAGCAACTAAATGATTAATATCAAATTATTTAAAAACACAGCATTTATTGTTTACACCTAAGCCTTTCTCTCATACTTTCTCTTTCACTTAAAAGTAGGTCTTTATTTTATTTAATATGGCACTCTATTTTATTTCTCTCAGTACTGAAGATTAAACCCAGGGTCTCCTATGGTAGGCAAGTACTCTACCACTGAGCTACACCTCAACCCTTCTAATTTTATTTTGAGACACAGTCTCGTTAAATTACCCACACTGGCCTTGATGTGGGACTCTATTATATAAGTGGAGCCACATATTATATAGGATTTGATTCTAAAGCCAGCATGTAAGTCACATATGTATGTATTCAAAAGCTCCTGAAAATCTCTTAAGTTGCTCACAAGGCATTGCACACATTGTTTTACAATTGCAACAGTGTCTCTTCATCTATGGCTTCACTTTCCACTTGCAGTTACCTGAAGTCATTCATAATCTGAAAATATCTAGAAAATTACAGAAGCAATTTACATTTTAAATTACACATACTTCTGGGTATCATGGTATGAAATCTTGTACCTTCCTTGTACCTTGTGCCTTCTTGTCACACCTAGGAAGTGAGTCATCCCTTTGCAGCATATGCAGCATAGCCACATTGCATATGCTTCCCGCCCTTTTGCTGTCTTAGCTCTCTTAGTTAGCAAGTGAGTCTTTCAGTACTGAAGTATTTGTGTCCAAGTAACCTTTATTCTACTTAAAATGGCCCGGAGGCACAAAGGTAGTAATTCTAGCAATTCAGATATGCCAAAGAGAAACCACAAAGTATTTCCTTCAAATAATAAGATGAAAATTTAATATTAAGATATTTAAGGGCCCGGCAGGATGGCTCAGTGGTCTAAAGCGCCTGCTTAGGAAAGCTTAGGCGGCTGCAGGGACTGAGGTTCAATCCCCGCCACCACATGCTGTGCCAGCCCTGCCCTCAGGGTAGGCTGAGCCGGCCATAAAAATAAATAAACAAACAAAAGTTCTGAAGCAAGAAAATAAAATAAAACTAAACTAATCTAAGCTAAAATAAAATAAAAATTCTTAAAAAAAAAAAAAAGATATTTAAGAAGGGCTGGCCAGATAGCTTAGTAGATTAAAGCACTTGCATAGGCAGAGCACAGGGATGGGGTTCCATTCCCAGCAAGCCATGCCAGCCCCACCTCCAGGCGCACTGAGCCAGTGATTGAGACTGGGCATGGTGGCACAAGCCTGTAATTCCAGTGCTTGGGAGGCTGAAAACACGAGGATCACCACGAGTCCAGTCTGTGTAGTGAGATCCTATAGACTCTGCACTAAATACATAAAAAAAAATATTTTGAGAGAGAGGTAACATTTATATAACTTTTATTAGTATGTATTGATATAATTATTTTATAACTAGTTATTATTCATCTCTTACTGTGTCTAACCTATAAATTAAATTTTGTACTGTCTGATCAAACTACATGGTGCATGCTTAAATTTAAAATTTTTATTACAGTAAAGGACATACTGCCATTAGTTCCCTTCCCTTTGAACATATCGCATCACTCTTGCCACTTTCTGGAGCAGTTCTGAGCATCTTCTTTTGTGAGTGTCTTTACAAGATCAAAAGTATAGTGAATGTAGCTCTTGACAAACATTGAACAGAAAAGCAGCCTTGTAAAAAACTTTACAGAATGTCCTTATTCACCTTATTCACTGAACATGCCACTGGCAACATGTGAATTCCAGCTCTTCTCCAAAGTCAAAATGACCATGAAAGGTAAAGATTTTGAACTGATTCAAGACACCAAGGTACCCATGACAGCATAACTGAAGATACTCAAAAAAAAAAAAAAAAAAAAAAGGCTTTGAGAATTGCTTCAGAAAATGGCAAGAATGATGGGATAAGTGTGTTTGATATCCAGGGGAGTATTTTGAGGGGGATTAATGACAATGTGTCTTTTCTGCTATAAATTAAGAAAAATTTAAGCATTCACCATATTTCTGGGTCCTACCTTGTATACAGAAACAAAACACTGTATATTTAGAACTTGGGATTAGTCATGTTTTCAAGCATCTCCTGAGATCATAAAACCTATCCCCTATGGGCAAAGGGGTCTCCTGAACTGTCCTATAGAATGTGTAGCTATATAAAATATTTCTTATAATTTTAGATTATGCCAATGTAGTTTCATACACAATCATACAGTTGAGTTTATTGAAGTTAGTTGTGCCTAGGACATGAATACAGAGCATAAATTAACATTCTGAATGGCAACTATTAAACTTGTTTTCCCCCTGCTTCCTTTATATCTCATTCCATTCCCCAGTATGAAACATAGAGCAGGTGTCCAACAAAAATCCACTGATTTACCAGCTGATCTGGAAGATACACACATAATAAGTCAGATGAAAAAGTTGGGAGGCAAGGGGACATCTATGAGGCAGCAACTTCACTGCTCTGCTCTCTCACACTGGTGTCATGGCTGAGCAAAAGGTCCTTGGCCAAGCAGAGCAGATAAGCAGAGCTGGGGCAGATCAGACAGGACACTCCGAGGGAGGTAGAGGAAGCATTCACTTAGACCACTGGCAGTGTCGTGTAACATCTCATGGTGAACACGGTAGGGAAATATAATGCCTCCTTTCATTTCCTGCAACTAACTTATGAGCTTCTTGAGAGAGGTTGTCTATACCTTGTTATAGTAACTCTACCTAGCATTGAGCCCTTTTCAAAGACACAGACAGAAGAAAGCAAGGAAACAAGATGAATCCTATTGAGTTCCTGCCTTCCAACCAACTGAGGAGATAAAACACTCTTCAGAATGTGCTCAGTGCTCCAATGGGGGCATCAACAATGGCCTAAAAAGAAAGGAGAAGAAAAAAGAACAACAAAGTATAGTGGGAAAGAAAAGATGTGGACAGTACATCTGGACAAAATTCAGGATACATAAAGAAGCACATGAGAGACAGAACTGGGAAGGAGGTGCAAGGCAGGAGGCAGAAGGCTGTGTGCTACGTACTGCAGTTGTTCAGTGTGTTGTTCCTGCAGCCTGCTAGGCACTCCTCTACCTTCTGAGGACAATGTTCCTCTGGAACCCACCCTAGCATGTAATTTGGGGCTAGCCAGTAAAGAAGCATATCCCTCAGCTATAGGGTTGGTGATCTGATCAAGGATATATAATAAAACTTTGGGATTATCAAGAGTCATGTTTTTTTCCCCAGAACCTAAACCTGGGGCTCAACTGTCTTGCCATTACTGGTATGAGGATCAAGTCACTCTCAATGAGCTGAGAGAATAGGCTGGATCCTACTCACACTATGTAAATTTCCAGAAAAACCTATTTCTTTCTTTTTTGTTTTTTTTTAAAATTTTTTATTTATTGTTTTTTTTTTTTTTTTTTTCTTGTTTCAGAACCTCTTTGTTTAATCACTCATTTTTATGGCCGGCTCAGCCCACCCCGAGGGCAGGGCTGGCGCAGCATGTGGTGCCGGGGATTGAACCGCAGTCCCTAAAGCCGCCAAAGCTTTCCCAAGCAGGCGTTTTAGACCACTGAGCCATCCCACCGGGCCCCAGAAAAACCTATTTCTAACCCTGGATTTTTTTCAGATATCTGAGCAAGTGCATTTTTTTTTTTTTTCTTTTTAAGCCAGATGAGCAGGACTTTCTATCATTTGCAATTGAAATAAGTATACCTGAGACAAGAGCAAAGTAAAAAGTGTAAAGGAAAAAGAAAGCACACATATGCTGAGCACACTAGCCAGAAGTCAGGCACAGTGCTACTCATTTTTCTCACAGATGAAAGGGGAATCATAGACTGGGGAGTAGAGGTTTACAGGGTTAAATAATTGCCTATGACCACAAAGATAGTGATCATCAAGGCCTGGATTTGGACTCTGGTGGTTTAGACCACAAAGCCTGCTCCTTCCACATTTCCAGGGCTTGCAAACAAGGGAGTCATGACTGAACCTGTGCTCCAGGAACACTGATCTCAGAGAGATACAGGGCAAGAGAGAAGGCTACAAGCAGAAGGACCACGAGAAAGTCAATGTAAAGGCCAGAGGAAAGACAGGAATGTCTGCTTAGGATTTTGGCAGAGGATGGTGAAGAGAAGGTGACGTAAAAGAAATAATCTTCAAGACATAGTGGCCATTGGAGCAGGGCGGGTGATGGCAAGAGGTTGGGGAAAGGAATCAAAGATGCTGAAGCTTAAGAGGTCAGTGAAGAACCAATATGCAAATGAGTGGGGTCAGGGGCTGGTGAGATGGTTTAGGGTCTAAAGCACCTGCTTAGGAAAGCTTAGGCAACGGCAACGACCTCATTGGATCCTCGGCACCACATGCTGTGCCAATTCCAGCCCCAGGACAGGCTGAGCTGTCCAGAATTTAAGAAAAAAACAAAATGAGTTGTGTCAGATGGAGAATGGCTTAGTGGGAAAGAGTTTAGAAAACACTGAGACTGGGCTTCTTTTTTCGTATCATAACAACTGTAACAACAACAAAACAAAATATTTCCCTGATTCTTTTGTCCTTGTAATTTCCCCTTATAAATCAAAGTTTCTCAAATATGAAATTAAAAGGTCCTCACAAACTGTCTCTATAACTGGATACAAATTGCATGATATTTGTAGTACTACTTTAAAATGTATAAAATGTCACTAATGGGACTTTTACTTCAAGGCATTGAGGAGAGAGTGCGGTTTGAAGAACTTGGCCTTCAGGGCTGCGGAGGGCCACTGCCAACGTCCCCAGACTTAGGACAGTCTTTACGTTTCCCGAGAGGAACTGTCCTTAATTCCTAGAGTGTGTGTGAGAAAGTGTTAGCACACGATTGGCAGCTCCCGGATTTTAAAATTTTACTAGCTCCCAACAACTGGTGGCCGAAAGCCCAGACATTTAGCGCCCTCAATAGCCTAAATCGTCCCGGGAGACTTCACTCAAAATCAGATGAACCCCTACGGCCTGCGCAGCCTTGCCCCACCTCTCTGCCGGCAAGGGGGCGGGCAAGCTTCGCGCATGCGCTCAGAGCCCCCGATGCAACACCTTGCAGGGCCTCTGCAACCCAGCAGAGGGCAGCAATCCCCTCTTTACTGACTCGCGGGCACTGCGAAGGCCCCAGGATTTCACCTCCACCAGGCGGGCCTCCGGACTCCGCCCCCAGGAGACATCTAAGATCCCGAAGTGTAAGGGGGCCACAAGGGCAAGATGGCCTCTTTGCCCAACCCAGGAGGGATAACAGTAAGACTAAGCAGGGATAAGCTCTGTGCCCACTTTGCTTTCATCACCATTGCTTTATGCCCAGTTTTTAAGGCAGTCCCTGCATACAGGCGTTCAATAAGTGCTTACTGATGGAATAAAATGAATGAATGTATGGTCCGGAGACTCGAGATACCTTCTGTCCTGTGTTGTGGGCAAGAGTCCAGAATAGTCAGGAGAGTCAGTGGGCATGGGGTGGCCAGGCTAGATCAGTGCCTCCTATGTGGGTTCTCCCCCTTGCTTGCCCTTATATTCTGCCAGCCCCTACCTTGGTATACTCAAAGGTTTGTTCCAAGCTTGGTGCCACCCACAGTCTTGGTACAGAGCCCCAAAAAGGATACTGGGCTAACTCTGTCAAGAATAGGAGATCCTGGCTGCCTGCATGGATCACCTGATTGGCAGGTCCAGCAGGCCTTCTGCTCTGCAGCCTCTAAATGTTAGGAATTTCCTCATAGCCTGGGGGAATTTCCAAACTGCCTCTGCTTTCCCAAGCTCCCATAAGGCCCAGAGCCAAAAGCCAGCCTTGAGGATGGCTTCCCTAAACCCTCCATACCCCTGCCCCCAAATCTCATGAAGACTTGGGTCATTCCTCAGCTCTCCCAAAAACTAGGGTCACTATTCAGCTACCACATAAACTATATTCCCATCCCACCCCCTCTGGCAGACATGTGAGAATGAGCATAATAAACCATTGTTCTCTTTTTCATAGAAATGACAACTCTTCTCTATTCTCACAAAAGAAAAAAGAAAGAAAACCAGTTTAAGAGTCAGCCACACTGAAATAAAGTATCAATGAAATCCTCCTGGGTGTGAGCATTGGTGGCCTGTGGCACTTATTCTCAAATAAGAGAGCCCCTTTGGATGCACCTCAGTTTCCCCCAAATACTGGACACTCGTATTTAAGGATCTGTGTATTTGCCTCTGGAGACTCCTATTAGTCATGCGTCTAGCAAGCTCTGAAGTGAAAGCAAAGCACACACCCAATCCTCATAGAAGGGAAGGAAGCAAAAGCTTCTCCTGTGCCTGCCAGCCCTCATCCCCCATGTGAATAGCCCCACCAAATCTAGTGGGCATGTGAGTACCTGTGTGTAACCAAGTTGGAAGAAGACATGCTTGGCAAGGTGAGGAAGCACTACACCAGTTGTGTGGCACAGTGCCAGAGACCTGTTGGCCCTGGGGCATCAGAATTCCAGAACTGGTAAAGCAGAGAAACTGCCAGAGAGAACAAACCTTCCTTCCTCAGAGGAAGGGGAAATGTCAGCAGGGCCAGCTCACCAGGGGGACTGCAGGAACAGACAAGTTTTAAGAAAACACCCCCTTCCTTCTTTTCTTGTTAGGAGTGATCTGGAGCTTCACTGTCAATATGGTAGCTGCTAGCTACTGGAGCTAGTAAAATTAAGTCAAAACAATGGGGAACTTCTCATTAAATTAAAGTCAGATAGCTGGGCATAGTGGTGCACGCCTGTAATCCTAGCGCTT
The DNA here is from genome assembly GCA_004027025.1 of Myocastor coypus. Lineage (NCBI taxonomy): Eukaryota > Metazoa > Chordata > Mammalia > Rodentia > Myocastoridae > Myocastor > Myocastor coypus. Next base: position 81,334 of record PVJA010003256.1, read on the forward strand.
GGGAGGCTGGGGCAGGAGGATTGGTGCCTGGGCTACAAAAGTGAACTCAAGGCCAGCCTGAACTGCATAGCAAGACCCTGTCTCAAAAAGACAAAAAAAAAAAAAAAGTTAAATAAAAATTTTAATTTAGTTTGTTAGTTATATCTCATGAACTCATGAAAGTACTCATGCACTTGTTTGTTACATATGGTTCACAGCTACGGAACTGGACAGCCTTGACTACAGTGACTTGTCGCTTTCTCTGCTGGACAGGCCTGATTTAAAGGTTCCCCCTTCCAGTTTGTCCCCATCATTCTTGCCAAAGCCTCATTTAGGTGGTAGCTCTAACTACCTGCTGTCTGCTCCCACCCTACCCCTGAAACTTTTTAGACTCCTGTTAGCATGCATCCTGTCTTATTTCCTAGGCCTCAAAAAAGGGGAGGGAACTGAAGTTGTATTTAACACCCAGCCTGACAGCAGAAGCCAGATGCCATGGGGCTGAGAACATTAGGCTGAATGGAAGGCTGTCCCTACCCCAAGGCATCCAGGCCTGGGAGAAAGCCCCTCAGTGCCACACAATCATTCATTGTTTCCACAATCTCTGAGCCATGCATGAGTAAGACATCTGGAATATAGTGGCCTGAGGGTTTCCCTAGCACCCACTACAGGCCTCATCTGATGTTAGTGCTCCAGAGAGATATCCCAGCAGAACCCTGAACAATTAAGGGCAAATAAGGCCAATGAAACCTTCATCTGAGGGAGCACGCCAGGAGTTCTGCCATGGGGTAGTGACAGCTACAACTAGACAGCTCCCTGCACTCAACTGAAGAAACCAAGTAAGGAAGGAGAACAGAATAATGGATTCTGGACACCTGCAGCATACTGGAGGCTCAGATGAAGTTCACCTGACCTTAGTAAACGGAAGGGCAAAGCAATACAACACGGATCTGAAAGCCACCACACTGAAGCTGGGGAGACAGCTCAGCAGCTGAAGCGCCTGCCTGGCAAGTCCAAGACCTCGAGTTCAATCCCCAGGACTCTGATGTGCCTTGCCAGCTCAGAAACGTGGCGTGGTAGTGCATGCCTATAACCGCAGTGCTGAGGAGGCTGAGAAAAGAGGATCACTACAAGCCTTAGCTGCATAGTGAGATGCTGTATCCAATTTTTAAAAAGTTTAAAAAAAGACAGAAAGCTATCACATTATATCACAGGGACTCAATCTGAGAGGTTTGGCCACAGCAGTTAGAAAATCTGAGCAGGGCAGTTAGGGGAAAAGCTCCTATGTGTGATAAAAGGAGGGGTGGCAGACCCAGGATGGCACATCACAGCTGCCTTTTGTTCTTTGTTTCAGTTCTTGCTTCACCCTAATCTAGGTGCACTGTCAGCACCAAGACAAGCATAAAGAAATACAGTAAGGGGGCCCAGCGGGATGGCTCAGTGGTCTAAAGCACCTGCTTAGGAAAGCTTAGGTGGCTTCAGGGACTGCGGTTCGATCCCCGGTACCACATGCTGCGCCAGCCCTGTCCTCCAGGCGGGCTGAGCCGGCTATAAAAACGAGTGAATAAACAAAGGTTCTGAAACAAGAAAAAAAAAAAAAAAAAAAAAGAAATACAGTAAGCTGCAGAAAGATCCTACTACCCCATAAAGGTACAGTGAATGTGTGCCAACTGGAAAACAAGTAGAAAAAAGCCTGGTACCCCAAAGATATTGCCATCAGCTGAGGAAGTCACAGAAAAGGCAGACTAATTTGAAAAACTGGCACCAAACAAGAGACCAGATTGGAAACTCAGCGCAAAGCCATCTCACTCTAAAATGACACGTGGCTTTGCGTACACTTGGGTCTATCTCATCTCCACCTGAAATGCACTTTGGGCACAAACACCAGCCTGAGGACAAGAGTAAAGGACTCACGGCTGAGCCATGAATAGGAGCGGCCTGTAGCATTCTTGTGGCAGATGATCCATGCTGCTAGGCACCAAGTGCTTCCCGAAGTATCAGAAATGAATTAATGACCGCGATAATGATGACTCTGGAGCCATTACAGTAGTTTTTCCCAATTCATGATTCTACTTGCTGCAGCTTTAAGTACTTACAGTCAACCATATTCCAAAAGTATTAAGTGGAAAATTCCAGAAATAAACAATTCATCAGTGTTAAATAAATTTTACCACAGTGAATAACTGTTCTTATCACTACTATTGATCTCTTACTGTGCTTAATTTATAAACTTTATCCTAGATATATATGTACAGGAAGCACATAATATACATAGGGTTTGGTACTATCCATAGTTTTGGGTATCTACTAAAGGTCTTCAAATATGGGTAAGAGGGGACTGCTATACTCAAGGGCAGTTTTTTTTTTTGGCAGGACTGGGGTTCAAACTCACAACCTTGCACTTGCCAGGCAGGCACCTGTGCCATGGAGCTATCTCCCCAGTGCCTAAAGGGAACTATTTTGAGGCATGAGTCTAAGTGATTTTATATATATTGGTTTATTTAATTCTCAGAACAACCTTACAGGGAAAGTACTATTTTACAAATGAGGAAAATGAAGCCCAGAGAAATTAAATGTTTGCCCAAGTTCACTAAGCAGAGTCAGAATTTAGACTGGGTATTCTGGTTGGAATCCACATAGTGCCCAACATATTTATTGACAATACCCACACAACCACAAGTTGCTCCTAATCTCTGGGTCCTTCTGCATCTGTTTCCTTCTTTCTCATTCTTCTGTCAAGTAGGCCAAAAGCAGTTTCTACCACCAAAACCAGCCCTTCCATTCAACTATTTGCCCAGGATCTATTCCTACAACAAGAGCTGCAGACTGGGGATTTTGAAGAGAACAAGTAGGACAAAAGATAAGGGACCCTGGGCCCGGTGGGATGACTCAGTGGTCTAAAGCCCCTGCTTGGGAAAGCTTGAGTGGCTTAGGGACCATGGTTCGGTCCCCGGCTACCACATGCTGCGCTGGCCCTGCCTTTGGGGTGGGCTGAGCCGGCCATGAAATGAGTGAATAAACAAATAAAGGTTCTGAAACAAGAAATAAATAAATAAATAAATAAATAAATAAATAAATAAAAGATAAAGGACCCTTAATAGGATGGGTTCCTTTTCCAGGGGCACAGAAAACAGACCTGAAAATCAATAAAGACAGGCCAAGGGGCTGAGTAGAGAACCCAGGGCCATGGTTAAAACAGAAATTTCAGCCTCTCTGCCCCAGAGACCAAGTCCTCTGATTTACAATCAGCATTCTCCTGGACAGAGAAGGTGGTGGGTGATTCGATGGAGAATTGCAGGCTAATGCTTTAGAGTACCCTGGGAGAAAAAGACATCTGAGTTCAGATTCTTCGGGGGGTGGGGGTGGGGGTGAGGATGCCACCCAGGCCATTCCCTGGCAGTTCTGCCACCAGAGCCCAGTTTTTCAGTTCTTTTCCTCTGGTCAAGGCCAAGTAATGATGGGTGGAGGCAAAGAACAATAAAGAAGCCCTGGGAGAGGAATGCAGACAGGCACCTTCGGGCCTGCAAAGGTGATTCACCTCCCAGGAGGGAGGGGGAGGGCACTTCTGGTGGGATGGTCAGGCTGGCACCCCTTACCTTCTCCAAGCCTAGGCCTCATTCCTTCCTCCTCCTTGCTCCAAACAGAAACTCTTATTATTGTTCAGAAATCCTGAGGCCAGAGTCTCAGTGCTGTTCATGAAGCAGGGGCTCTGCCAGGGAAAGCCAAGCGCTACGGGGAACAGGGATATTTCCTGGTCAATGGATTCCAGGAAGACAGACCACAACAGTCCCCCAGCCTTTTCAGACTGTGGGCCCAGTTTTCCTCTTGACTCTTGATCTTGACACATGCCCAAGTGAGTGGTACTTGACCTCACCCTGGGCCTCTGTCCGCTAGGCAACCCAGATGCCTGCTGAGGAGGCTGCGAGGCTGTGCCAAGGTCAGTAGAGGCTGGGTCCTTCAGTGTCTGAAGTGTCAGGCACACAGGCTACCGTGGCCTGTACTGTCTCAAGGAGAGCAAGGTAGAACATGCCAGCCCAGCCAGGAAGGAAGCTTTGTATGGCTCTGAAGCCAGAGCTCCTGCAATCAGCTCCACAGTCAAATCAAGGCACGAACAGGAGGTGGGATGGGGGATGAGGCAGAGCCCCAGCCAGGAAGAACTCACATGAGGACAGAGTATCACTCCCTTCACCCTCATCATGTCCCCAGCAGGTTCTACTGGGACCTCTACACACTTTCTCCTCCATGTCATGAAGTTGGGCATGAGACTGTGTGTCATACTGCCTGACAGTGTTGTCACTGTTTGGCCCCTGTCCCATGCCACCCAGGGCCAAGATCAAGCTTCTTACAGATGTTCTCAGTTGTGGTGAAAGAAAAAGCTCCTTGATCACAGGAATGATACCCTGGGCCTCTCTCCTCCACAGTGTGACACTGAGCAGATGATCCTCAAGGCTTCCTAACATCTACCCTAACTGCTTAGGACATTCATACCTGGCCTCTACAGCCCACAGCTGTCACTCTGTCCTCTCTCACAAAGCCCTCTCCTGCCCCAGAGTCAAGAGAGCCTCCTTGTCCCACTGGAAGTGCCCTGAAAGATCTCTCTCCCTGAGTGTACCCTGCTTGCCACAGGGTCTGGCAGTGAGAGAAGCTGGACAGGCAGAGAGGAAATGAGTCAGCTCCTTGCAGAAATGGAACAGAGAGGGAGGAGCCAGAAGAAATGAGATCAGAGGGCAAAGAGCACAGGAGTCAGAAAGGTCACCACGAGAGGCACCAGACCCTGGACAGGTTGTGGGGCCTACACAGTAGAAGACAGATATGGGTGACAAATTCAGCAATACTGCCTCCTGCCATGGCTGGGTAGCCCTGGTAGACCAGAGAACCTGAGTATGCCAGGCAGGCCCCACCTGAGGATGGAATTTGAGATGGTTCCACATCCTGACTCACATAGGGGCTGGAGGAAGTGAGGCATTATGGGAAATGGCCAGCCTCTTCTCTCCTCAGAGGTGGAGTCTCTCAGCTCCAAGGCCTCCTGCTTCCTGACCTGAGCCCTACAATTCCAAAAATCCCAGTTCCCCCTGAACTGCCCCAAGACAGAAATGTTGTCAGTGTCTCCCAGAGGGCACTGGACTGAGCCTGGGCCCTAACAGCAGAGCAACTCCAAAAACCCCAGCACTCACCCCTACCTTCTCTAGTTTTCCCTGCCCTTGTGGGAGCTGTCCCTAGACTCCAGCTGGAATCTGTTGCTCTGACTGGGAAAGATTCTTGCTATGAAAATTCCCAAGCTGCTGATATTCCAGAAATCCAGGGACAGCAGCAGGAGGGCAAAGGAAGCATTGAGCCTTGCCTGGCCACATTCCAACCCCTGAGAGACCTGAAGCCAGGCACATACTTCCAGGCTCCCCTAGATGGAACACTGGGGGACCTGCAAGTAACCCTCTATCTCCTCACATAGGCCAGGTGACTCAATGGGGACTCCTGGGCAGGGGAAGGAAGTATGCTCTATCCAGGACCCTCCTTCTATAGGCTCTGCTCCTGCAGGCCTACAAGGACCAGTTCTCCTCCAGTCCTGTGAGACACCAAGTCCCTAGACACACAAGAGACAGAGTTAGTGGGTAGAGGCAGCTCATGGTAACATACTTCAGACAAGCACTGGGTCCTATTGAGGAGGAGAGTCCCAGGAACCAAAATCAAGAGGAGATGAGGGAAAGGAAAACCAGTTCCTGGATAGAGAACCATCTTTCCTTCAACAAATATCTACTCCTCTCATGAAATGCTCTAGCATTGGAGAAAGAGTCTTCACAACTAATCATAGTCTTTTAAGGAGGATGGTTTGTGCCAGAATAGGAATCTGATATGGTCAGCAAAGGCTCCCCAAGGAAGTGATCTTCAAACTGGGGCCACTGTGCAGGTGGGCAGGGAAAAGTACTATCCATGGAGAAACCAATTAGAATAGTAGGGTTGCACACCTGTTATGTGCTAGACTCCACCATCATCCTTCACCCTCTTTTCACAATGCATTCAGTGCACAGCATCCTACAAGGAAGAGGAGGTTGCTTGTGACATTCTTGGGATCCTGATACCCCCAGTGCTGTGGAGTTCAGTACCAGCATGAGATTATGAGCCAAAAGGGGAGAGGCGACATTCCTGCCACTGGATCTATCCTAGAAAGAAGCAGGGAAGTTGTGTAAGGGGAAACACTGTGTCTCTCTGCCACCTCTTGGGACCCATACCCAAACCCACCAAGGCAGTTGTCACATCCTTTCTTGAGGCTTCCCCCAGCCGTCCTTTTCTGCTTCTCCCAACTTCCACCAGACTGAGTCCTGCCTGCAGCCACTAGCCACTTCCGTTGGCTGCTCTCAGAAGATGCTGAGAAGACGCTGAGACGAAGACCCTTGTGCAGGATACCATATAAATTAAGGAAAAGGGTCTTTTTTATTTTATTTATTTATGTATTTATTTATTTATTTTGCGGGACTGGGGTTCGAACTCATGACCTTGTACTTGCCAGGCAGGCACTTGTGCCACGGAGCTATCTCCCCAGCCCCAAAAGGGTCTTTTTTTTTTTTTTTAAATTAATTAATTTATTTATTTTCTTGTTTCAGAACCTTTGTTTATTCACTCATTTTTATGGCCGGCTCAGCCCACTCCAAGGGCAGGGCTGGCGCAGCATGTGGTGCCGGGGATCGAACCGCAGTCCCTGAAGCCGCCCAAGCTTCCCCAAGCAGGCGCTCTAGACCACTGAGCCATTCCGCCGGGCCCCAAAAGGGTCTTTTTTTTTAAAAAAATTTTCTTTAGCTTTATTTATGTTATGGCTGGCTCAGCCTGCCCTGTGAGTGGGGCTGGCACAGCATATGATGCTGGGGATGGAACTGCAGTCCCTGCGGTTGCCTAAGCTTGTCTAAGCAGGGGCTTTAGACCACTGAGCTATCTTGTTGGCCCCAGGAAGAGGGTCTTGATAGCTCAGCAACCCAAAAACTTCTAGAATTGTTGCATGTTTTGGTATTCACGCACACAGCAAGAGAAGCCAATCAGCCCTTGCTTCCTTTCTGAAGACAGACAAGATGAAATTTCTAGCAGCACGGGCACGTAATAGCTGTGCACTCTTACACAATTTGCTTAACCTTAACTGGTAATTTAATAATCAGTAATTCAGTTTCCTTGTCTGTGAAACAAAGATCATTCTAATATCTATTTCAAAGCATTGCTGGGAAAATTAAATGAGTTAATACAGTGCCAGATATCCACTGGATGCTAGCCATGAGTCTCACCTTCTTTACTGTCCATGCCTTCCCTCAAGGAACTTCTGTTCAGCAGAATCTTAATCAGATCCAGTAAATACCTCTTAGGAAGTGTGTCTGTGCTCTGCAAGTGTCTGGTGACCACAATGAAGAGCCCCTACCCTCTTCCATGGCCAGTCTACAAAGTACCCATGTTCTGTTGCACCAGGGCAGAATGCCATGCCCAATTCTGAGCGATATGACAGCAGATTAAGGGAGCCATTGTGGTGACCCAGGTCTAAGGAAATAGTTTCCCAACCAGACTAAGCCAACAACTGAAAAAATAAGCTTTGCTGACACTGTCCCCTGTATCTAACAGAACAGAAGCTGCTGCCAAACGCCATGCGGGACTCTAGAGTTGGCTTCCCAACCAAAATAGCACAGCAGCGGGTGGGGGCCTGTGAAAAGGCCACTCCTTCATAGTGCCTGTCTGGCAAAGTGGGTGCCCACAGTGCTGCTGGATGCCTGGGGCACATCCTTACCCGCTGCCCAGAACTGACAGTGGAGGCACCAGGCAACTTGCCCGGGTAATGGGGGGGCCCACACCTCAACTGGGTCATGGATCCCCACTGCCCCCCCCCCCAGATGCTGCTTTCCACCCCAGGCTGCAGGGAGGGGAGTCTAGCAGCTCAATGTAGTGGGGTGGCGGGAACCCTGCTGGCAGGCAGAGCACATGCTTGTGGTTTCTGGGAAACGCTGTAGAGATTTGCAGCATTTTTAAAATACTTGTGCTCCCACCCGCCACACACACCCCCCTTCACCCCACTCCCCAGCCACCCCTAGTCAGGGTGTTTGCCTATCTGGTATTTTCCAGAACTGTTTCGATGTAAATAAGAGAGATTAGAAGGAAGTAAAGGGCAGAGGGCAGTGTGGCTGGGGTATCAGTGCAGGCCAGAATAGTTCTGGCCGAGGCAGGCTATATTTTAAGACTCTACCCCTTGCTGGGCATGGTGACACACACCTATAATCCCAGCACTCTGGAGGCTGAGCCAGAAGGATTGCTGTAAGTTCAGGGTCAGCCTGCACTACATAGTGAGACCCTATCTCAAAAAAAAAAAAAAAAAAGACAGAGACCTTGCCCCTGTGCCAGGGCTCTAAGCTGAGCCTGCAAAAACAACGAATGACCACGCTATGTACCCACATCCAGTCCAATGTGGTCTGGGCACTGTGCCCACCACCCACAGGCTGGGTGACCAGCGTACTATGGGTCTGACTGTTGCTTGCCTAGCATCTCATAGAGAAGTACACAGGATAATGCCTCCAAAGACAAAAAAGGGAGACTTGGCAGGGAAGAAGTGATTGGAGCCTACTGCTAGTCCCCTGCTATGCCCCTGCATGTCACTAATCCTAACAGATAACCCCCTGAGCTGGGCATGACAGCACATGCCTATAATCCCAGTACTCGGTAGGCTGAGGCAGGAGGATTGCTGTGAGTTCGAGATCTACAAAGTGAGCTCAAGACCAGTCTGAACTACACTGAGACCCTGCCTCAAAAAGACAGAAAAAAACAGATAACCCCCAAATATTTCCAAAAGATCTTTTATGACAACTTCTTGCACCCTTAACACCTGCCCACTGGCCCCTCATTACCAAAAGGACTTAATTCGGTTTCATGCTGAGTGTACAAGCCAGGGATCTCATATGGCAAGACTCTAGTGCCAGAGGTGCCTGAAACTTTGGCACAAATAAAATAAAAATTTCCTGCTTAAAACAAAAACAAAACAAGAAGAAAAGCTTCCAAGGTTCATTTGGAGTAAAACTAGGAACAGAAGCACCCTCAAACACTGAACCTAGATAGCACCAAGCTGTTCTCCCAGCACTCAGAAGCAGTCTGGCAAACAAGGAAACAATATGGTTTCTAGGCTATCCTTGGAATCTGCAGGTCCCACTTCTGATGGTGCCCAGGAAACCTGGGGACAAAGTCCTAGGGTTTCCATGACAGCCAAGGGGGCTCCCTGCCTTTTCCTCCTGTGCGGGCGACCTCCAGTGGCTAAGGGTCCTACAGGGCCACTCCTAACCAAGGTTGCTCAGTTCCAAAAAGCTGGCAAAGGGCAGAGAGTACCCAGTGTCTCCTCTTTTCCTTCACCTGACTATCACAAAGGATAGAGCTAGAGAGAAAGTTTAGACAAAAGCATCTGGAGTCCCCATTGGACAAAACCCCTTACCAAGAGCAAGGACAAAGAACACCCAGGAGCTGCAAAATTACTTTCCCTGGACGACTTCACAGACCACACAGTGGGAAGAGTACTACTCTTCCTAAGTACTTTACCAGCTGCCAAACTGACCCAATCATGAGTGACCTCGCCTATTCCATAAACATGCTTATTTTATTAAAACCTATAAAGTATCATCCACAGTGTAAAAATAGTAAGTCTTTGATCCTCCAACTCTATCCTTCTTAGCTAATTCACCGGGAGTTAGCTGGGCGGGTGTCCTTTTCCACTGTAACCTGTTCAAACTCTGGGAGGAGAGAATACATGTATTTTATGGGATCAAGGGTCACCTATACTAGGAAGCCTTTCCTGATTGCCATCTCTTCTACAGGGCAGAATCAGCTGCTTCCTTCTCGCTGCTTCATGCATCTCTACAGACTTCTGTGGCAGCAGCTACGCTACCTGGCTCCCTCAAGGAAAGACTGTATTTTATTTTATTTATTTCACTCCTCACTGTTCACCAGAGTGACTGGCCCTTAAGTTGATTCCAGAGTTTATTGAGGGAATGAGTATACAGAGGCTCAGGAAGATCTGATAATTTTGTGAAAACTCAACTCCCATGTATTGGATGGCTGGCTCCCAAGCCCATGGTCTTTTCACTGTTACCTGCCCCTTCCAGATTCCCCCTAGGATGGAAATTGTTTATTTGTTTTTTTTTTTTTTGGCAGGACTGGGGTTCAAACTCATGACCTTGCACTTGCCAGGCAGGCACTTGTGCCACAGAGCTATATCTCTGGCCCCTAGGGTAGAAATAGTTTAGATAGACCTCACAGGCTTTTAAAGAACCCAACTGCCCTAAAGTCTTTGACTACAAACCCCATGACTACTAGGTTTGACTTGGAGAGAGTTTGACTTTCTTTTAAAATCTCCTAGCCAGTTGTTATGGTACATACCTGTAAGACCAGCACTCAGGAGGCTGAGGCAGGAGGATCATAGATTCAAGGCCAGCCTGAGCTACATAGTAAGATCAAGGCTAGCCTGAACTATATAGTGAGACCCTGTCTCAAAAGAAAAAAAGAAAAGAAAATCCTTTGTCCCCTCCTACCACATCCTCAAGAGCAGGGAAGCAGTGCCTTCCATGGAGAAGACCCATACAGGCCAACAGGCCAGCTCCTCTGGCTCTTCATCACAGCGGACAACCACAATTGCCCAGGGCTTCCTGGGCAGGCAGGGTTTTTTTTTTCTGAAGCCATCAGAAGCATCCTCCACACCCAGACAACCCAGACAATTTATTTGTCTCCTAGGATGGTCTGCTGAACATACAAACGGAAGGAGCTGCCTCCTCTCAGGATCCTCAACCCAGTGCAGCCTCTAGAGTTTCTCTGTAGGCTTTGACTTTCCTACCCAGACTCACAGAACTAGAGGATCTGGCTTGGTTTTAAGATACCGAGCTCTATCCTTACCTCCCCTAACCTCACCAGACTCAGGGAATACCTAGCAACCGAGAAAGAATGAACATCTTTCCCTCCAGCTATAAGTTACACTTGATCTCCAGTTGCCCTCAGCACTCACACCAACCAGTCACCAAGACTGGGCATCCACCTCTGTCCAGCCACACTGCTTCTATCCAGGTACAGGCCTCCATCACTCCGCTAGGACTACCCCAAGAGTTTCACTGAGACTCTTCCCACTGCAACCCCAGCTCTGCCCCCACAGATTCTGCCAAAGTCACCAGATTCTCTAAATCCCTCTTGTTATGCCTTGATGAAACATCCTCATTGCCCTTGGGTTAAAGTTCATATTCTCAGTGTAGCTCACAGGGCCCAGGTGGCCTGGCCTCTGCTTCCTTTTCTTGCTGCTTCTCTCAGCATTCATTCCCTTCACATTATCCCTTCATTGTGTGAAAATACTACTAAAATATGCAATTTCTCTCCAACTCCCAGACCTACACATGAATATAATCATAGTGTCCTCCTGCCTCTTTCCTCCTATTACTCCTCTTCTATGCAGATATTGGCTTCTGAGGATTCAAGATTATACTTGAAGCCTTTCTTCTGTGCTCTCCAGTACCCTGTACTGGCCCCTGTCACTAAGCTGTTCTAATAGCACTGTCATGGTCTTTTACTAGATTGTCCATCCCTTGGGGCTGGGACAATGTGTGCTTTACTGCTGGACCCTGGAACCTAGTACATAGTAAGTGGCCAACAAATGTTTATTCAATGGGTAGGTGGATGGAAGAATGAATGGAAGAAGAACAAGTTGTTTCTCTCAAGACTGCTGATCGATTTCCATCAGGTCCTAAGTTTATCCTACCACTAAGGCTGACCTCTGCTCCACCTGGAACCTCGTCTAGCAACTACAGGGACATACAAAAAGGTGTGAACCAAGGTGTGAGCCAAGCATCCTGTGTATACCATCTGAGAGGGAAAACCGAGAGGTACCTCTTACAGGAGACTTTAGAGCAGACCATGGAGAAGAGCCACAAAGCCTTGATCCCCATCTGTGTGCAGTAGAGAACAGATGGCTATTTAGCTTCCCTCAGAATTCTCTAGGGACAGGCAGCATGTGGACACAGTTGATAGATGGCCTGACTGGTGGAGTGGCCAAAGGGAGCTGTCCCATGGGGCTATTCTTGTCAGAGTACCCTGCCCAGGTGCTAGAAGAGGTGGGAAGACTGTTCTTGGCATGGACCTGGTATTAAAATGCACGCCAAGAAAGGAGCAGGAGTTGAGTGGAAGGAAGAAGAGGAGGTAAAGGCTGAGGGCTGCAGGAAAGGCTGCAACAGCTCACTATCACCACCACCAGATCTGAGGGTCTGACCAAGGAATCTGGAAATGCGGGGCTCACCATGCTCCTGTCTGTTTATGGCATAAGTCCCCACCACTACCCACTTGAGAAAAGGTACAGGGCTTCTCTCAGCCCAATGTGTCACATGCTACCAGATTACTTCTAAAGGCACACATGATGTAGTTTTCTACTATGTTCCCTGCCAAATCCTCCAGGCTAAGGCTTGTGGGGGGAAATCCTTGGGGTACCATCTAGGCTTGCCCCATGCGGACTAGAGCAAGCCAAAATCTCAGGGATACTAGTCATAACCTCCAAAGCTAAACTACCCACTTTCCTGGGGATGGAATAGCAGCAGCTAGGTGGGAAGGCAAAGTGGCTGGGAAATATGAGATGCCAAAAGGATCCCTCCTCCATAAAGAGAAAACTAAATGACCCCTAAGATGATAGGACTCAGATACACAGAATCTTTATAGTTCAATAGGGAACTGAAAACAGTATCCTGAGGGATTCATACTTTAGGGAAAATATTCTAACTATTAAAAGCAATGTTAGCCTGGGAGAAGTTAGACAAACAGGACCACATGCTATGACTTTTGGTTCTCAGATAAGGTCCTTCCCTTCTTTTTCCTTCTCTAAACTGCAAATTCCTGAGTATACCCCAGCTAGGTGACTAACAGATAATAGGTGCTTAAAGTATATGTCTGGCATGAACGAATCTAGGTCCTTCTTGGATTCTACCCAGGCCCCCTCATTGTCACTATCCCTCCTGGTCATAAAGCTGCAAAAGCCTGTCAGCCCCAGGGTAAAGGAAAGCCTGGAACCTAAGTCCATAACATCCTGCCAGAATTCAACCCCTCCAGGCTCCATATTCTTGTAGGTTGAGCAGTCAGTCATTCTGAGTATCTATTTCCTGTCCTTAGGAAACAGCTGAAAGCCAGACTCTGCCTGCTTCCTTAGCACTTCCTCCCCTTTCTGACTTTGATACATCTGGCTCATCATTTAGTGTTGAAAGGTCCCAGCCATGCTGTGCACTGGTGCAGAGCCCAGATTGGACAGTCCTAAAACCCACAGCTGGGAGGAAGAATGGCCAGAGGTCAACACATTTTTCTTATGCTGTCACTAGGTAGGACATTCCAAACTACAACCCCTCCTCTCAGAAGACCCCTGGGGTTAGAGGTCTTGATTCAGCATACAGACCTACCTCTGTACAGGATCTAAATCTCTCCTACTCAACTTTTGTGTGGGCAGGATCACAGCTGGGTTGTTAAGGACAGTTAGGACACACTCTGTAGATTTGATCTCTGTTGCTTTCCCAGAGCTATGCTTTTATTTCTTGAAGCCTAATCGTTATTTATTTATTTATTTATTTATTTTGTGGGACCGGGGTTCAAACTCACGACCTTGCACTTGCCAGGCAGGCACTTGTGCCACAGAGCTATCTCCCCCTAATCGTTTTTATAAATCAGACCCAGTCACTTTTCTCCTTCAAAGCTTTCAATGGTTTCATTTTACTGAGATAAAATACAAACTCCAGTCATGATTCACCAGATCCTCCAAGATAGCCTGTGCTATCTCTCAACCTTCTTCCGGTGTTCACCGCCTCACTCACGTAGGGACAAGAGGAAGACCTGCAGGAGGTCAACTCCCCTGAAACCGTACCACAATGTCTCTACACCCAACATGGTCTATGACTGCCCTACCTTGAAATCATGTCTTTTTTCAACTCTTGAGATCTAAATAATAACATGGAAATCCTATATTTTAGTGTCCATATTGTCTGTCATATCTAAAAATGACGTATTAGCCTGCATGCCCAATTTAGGGCTCAGGTAATATGATGTCCAAATCCCTAAACATCTTTATATTATGAAGTTAAACATTTTCACACCAATTACTCACCAATATCAAACCACCCCTGAGGGCTCCAAGGATATAGCTAAAGTTCAGGCTGAACTTGGTCAGAGTTAGAGGTCTGTCTCCTTTAATGAACATCTGATGTGGCGCACTCTCCCCCAAGGTTGTTATTTCCTATAGGCCCAGGAAGTGGCAAGGCTTCCCCTTTTCATGCTCGCTAGGCTCTAACCACAGCTCTCAGGACTCCCAGTCACCCGCTTAAGTACAACAGCAGGAGATGCCCATGTTCCTGACCCCCATTCACCCCTGGTGCCCCGGGAAGCACTCACATCAGCTGGCTCCCTGCGGTGTCCCTCGCAGCTCTGCAGCCAACTCCGGCTCAGCTCACTAAGCTCTGGGATAGGCTGCACCTTGAGCCATACACTGTCTCCAGACTGCCGGATCATCTCTACAATCTCATCCCTGGATTTGCTTTCCACATTGTGCCTATTAATCTCCACCAATCGATCTCCTGGCACCAGCCCCAGGGCCAGGTCCTTGGTGCCTGCACCAGGCTCAGCAAAGTGAACCACTCGACGATAGGCCTGGCCTTCAGGTCCCCGATCCAGCATGGTTGTGCGCCGAAGGGAGAAGCCAAAGTCTCCAGTGGGCCTCCGCTGCAGCTCGAGCTCCCGGGGGGCAGGAGGTGGTGGTGGGACTACTGGGGGAAGGCGCAAGTCAGCTGGGAACCTTTTAGTCACCAGCTCAGGGACTCGAGATCGGGGCCCTGGTCGAGGGAAGCCTGAGCCAGGGTGCTGTGTCAGCTGTCCCTCTAGAGTCCTCACCTCCACCTGTGGGGATGGGGCAGCAGAGTGCTCTGAGGGAGTTGAGGTTTCTGAGGCACTCTCATCCCGGCTACGCTGGGAGAAGGAAAAGCGCTTGACAATCATCTGTGAGTTCTGCTTGGCCAGCGAGCCAAACTTGGCTGCCCGTTGCAGCACAGAGCCCCGGAAGCTGCCTTCCTCTCCTTTGAGGTCATCACTAGAGCTGGCTGTGCTTAGATGGCCTGAGTCCAGAATAATGCTGCCCCGATTGCTGTCGGAGTCAATGTCAGTCAGGTGCAGGTCAGAGCCACTGGCCACCTTGATGGGAATGGGGTTGGAGATTTCCAGGCGTGTCTTGGACTCTCGCTTGGAGGAGCGGTTTAAGTTGAAGAAGCCACGGCGTAGGCTCATCTCTTCCAGGCTCCTCAGCTCTGCTGCTGACATTCGTTCCTTCTTTTCCTTTTTCTCCTTCTTCTCCTTCCGTCCACCATCTTTGTCCTTATCTTTCTTCATTAGGTTAAACATGGTGCAGATGCTGTTTTTAGGGGTGACACCCCCAGAAGATTACGGGTGCTTAGCACGGGGCCTTTGGGTCCCACCTTGCTGCTGCAAACAGAACCACAGAGAGAGATTATTCCAACAGATCCTCTTCCTGTGTCTTCATTCTAAACATAACCAACTAATAAACTAGCCATGCTTCACTGAGTGCTGGTTATGTAGGCACTATGCTTTATATATATTTATCTCAATTAATTTACTCCTTTAGACTAAGGCATACGTATGCTTGAAGAAGTCTGACTTGTTGGCAAGAGGAAGCATCAAACCATCCTGGAACCCAACTTGAGATTCAAACACGAGAGGCAAACAGGGATGGTGAGATAGTTCTGCAGACTAAGGACTGAGGTTCAATCCCTGGCATCACATGCTGCACCAGCCTCCCCCAGGATATGCTGAGCCAGTCACTGAGAGCTAGCATGATGGTGCATGCCTGTAATCCTAATGCTGGGGAGGCTGAAAACAAGCGAATCACTACGAATCTTGAGCTGTGTAGTGAGACTCTGTACCAAATACATTTTTTA
>PVJA010003257.1:0-97173 GCA_004027025.1 Myocastor coypus
GGGGCAGAGGG
Source organism: Myocastor coypus (assembly GCA_004027025.1). Taxonomy (NCBI): domain Eukaryota; kingdom Metazoa; phylum Chordata; class Mammalia; order Rodentia; family Myocastoridae; genus Myocastor; species Myocastor coypus. Next base: position 12 of record PVJA010003257.1, read on the forward strand.
GCGCAGGGGCTTACCCGCGGTGGGTGCGCAGGCTCAGCTCCCAGCGGTGGGGTTTTCATCATTATGTTTTGAAAACATACACTAGTAAAAATAAAAGTCAGAAAAGACTTTTAACTTTAATCATTTAATGTAATTTTCTATCCTTATTACCCTGAAGTAACCTTTTCTCTTGAACAACTGGAAATAGCTGCACAGCAAAACACATTCTCAGATTCTCCCAAACTGGGACGTGAAATGTCCTAAAAAGTGTTTGTTTCCAACAAGCTGAACTCTTTGATTTATTGTCCCTTTGCAAGGCTGTATACACCCTCAGTGGCCAACAAACTCTGAGTCCTGAGGCATTTTGCTCTTTCACAGGATCACTATGAGCAATATTATCAGTGTAAGCCTCTGATTTGCTTGTATTACAAAGCGGAAGATGGTAGTGTTGAGTAGTGTCATTTAGACAAAAGCACGAGCCTTCCAAGAGATCCACAGTCAGGAATCAGGCTTCACGACTTCATCAGTCCAGTCTTCTCTAGTCAGTATCACCCAACTGAATAGTAATTGTTAACCACATTTATGTTAAATGTGTTGTGCTTGAGCCCTTGAAATGCATCAAGAAGAAGAAATGTGGATCCCAGAAGGAAATTGGGAGACTATGGGATTATACACTTTCCTCTGTTTGGTCTGGGAAGTGCTCTACTAATTGTTTTTTGTTTTGTTTTTTTGTCTTTTTGCGACAGGGTCTTGCTATGCAGTTGAGGCTGGCCTTGAGCTCACTTTTGTAGCCCAGGCTGGTTTCAAAATCGCACCAATCTTCCTGCCTCAGCCTCACAAGTGCTGGGATTACAGGCGTGAGCCACCACGCCCGGCGCATTTCCCTATTCTAAAGTCAAAGAATAAAGCAAATCTGTGTGCAGAAGAGTGTTCAAGAAGCAGCCAACCTATCCAGAGGTGATCGGGAGACTGAGAGAGGCCAGAAAGGATCAGGGAAGTGTGTGTGTGTATCTGATGAAGCCAGTGAATGTTGTATATGGACTGTGTAGACAGAGACAGTAGTCTTCAAGTGAGCAATAACATAGGTTTTTCTATATTTCATTTAACTGTTAATGTTGGAGATGGTACAGGTTGGCACCAACTGGAGGACAGAGGACATAAGGAATGTATAGGACAGTCTTTACGTAAATTTCAAAAGAACAGGAGAAGGGTTTTAGAAAATAGCCAGATATTGCCCTTAGTGCTTAGAGTGTGAGAGAGAAATTCCTATGGGTAAGGATAGGGATTGTGCTTTCCTTAGGAAAAACCTAAATGTATAGCAGTTTGAGGATTATTTTCATTATACCTCTATGTAGTATTTGAATGTTTTTATCACCAGTGTGTGTTAGTGTTATAATCTGTCATAATTGTGTTTGAGAACACAATACTCTTCAGAAAGCAAGAAAATTATCTAAGGGCTTTTGTTTACTATTCATGACTATTACATGGGGACAAAACTTAAGGAACTACTAAAATAGGGAATGCAGATAAAAAGGAGCTTGAAAGAGAGAGGGTAAGATGCAGATCCAGAAGCTGTCCTTATGCGGTAGCTTAGGCAGTGGAAATGGACTCTGATGTGGAAGAATTGGGAACGACATGAAGATCCAACATGGTTTCTAGAATAATTTACAGAAGTATGTGTGCAAACTGTTCTCTCTGACAGAGATTATTATTCCACTGTGGATGACACTAAGCTATTGTTTCCTGGTAAACTTATACAGAGTTAAAACTCATAAAATTCACTTTCACATGGAAAATCACTATAGGCTTTTTACAATATCTTATCAAGAGACAGATCATTCCATGTATCAAAAAGTGCTGAAAAACTTCTTATTGGATAAAGACTAATGCAACAGAGGGAGAAAAGGAGAAAATAATGACATACATGGTTGATATTTACACAACACAGAATTTGGGTCCTGTAGTTGACATAGCAGAATAATGCAAATTTCTCAATTTACAAATATAGAAGGGGGAATTGGCATTGCAGAAGAAAATACATTTGTACACATCTAAGTATATATTCTCAAATACATTTTTCATTGTTTGTTATCACTTTTATCAAAATATCTATGTTGGTAGAAATAGTTACATATATGAAGGCTTTTAACAATATGCACATATACTCTTTTGATTTCTCAAAATAGAAAGCAAGCAGTCATTTTTGTCTGGTCATCTAGTACAGGTTACAATCAAAGATCAAATCATAACAGCAGAAAAATCTTTAACAGCGTACCTAAAAATCTCAGTCATTTACAAAAATGTGACCAACATCATGTCTAGTTTGACCAAACACATATAAGCATTACTAATTATTCACACTTCATTATCATAATCATTAGCAAATCAAGACTGAGCAAAAGAGAAGTGCAAGAATTACAGAAATAAAGGGAAGGAGATCTGAGCTCCATGAAAAGAAGAGCAGTTTCTGTTTCAGCGTTTGCTGTGCTATTTTACCTTGTGGTTTGAGTTTTTCACTGAAGAGAAACCAAGCAACGTTCGAACTTCTGGGCTTGCTTTGTTCCGCATAGCATTACGTCTCCAGCGAGGGCAGTGACCACAGCGTACAGGAAGCAGGGAGGTCAGCTTTGTGGACGTGCGAAGGAGATCCAGGTGAGGGGCCATGGGAACGTGAGGCAAAGAGAAGTGAGTCGGCCCCATATGTGTGTGGACCACACCCCTTGGTCAGTATCATTATATTTCTCTCAAGTGTATACTAATTTTAAAAAAGAATAAAAACTCTGTAAACTGCTAAGTGCCTCTGTGGCTCCTTGCTAATCAACACAAAACTTATGTCGTTTAAAATCTTCACTGCTGTCTTCTGGAGGGAACCTGGTCATCCTCATCCAAATCTCCTCAACCCTATCTGTGTTAATTTCTCAGCCCAGAAGATGTTTTTGTCAACAACTTATGGTTACAAATAATTTTAGAATTAAGAAAAAAATTTTATACAAACTGATTAAAAAAAATAAGCTGAATTCCTTAGAGCAAATATACCTGTGTAGGCACAGTCACTAAATTTTGGATTTTTTGTGGATGATGTTTTGTTCTGCTATAAAAGACCTTTTAAAATGTTAATGGAAAGAAATTCATGACTTGGTAATCTCAATAGGATGGATTACAAAATTAGAACTAAAATAAATTTCCACAGACAGTGGTCCTTTTACCAAGGAAGCTGCTAACATCAGTGGGAGGGTGAGGGAACATCTATACTGAACTTTAGGATTTCCAAAAGTAAAACATATTATGTGTTTGCCAGCACGTTAAGCATCCATAAGCCATGTAGGTATCAATTATGTGCATATGTATATTTGAACAAATCAAAATTGTGTAATTTCTGGATTGTGGGCTACAAGAATTGCAGTATGTCTTCAAGTGCTTCTCCTTTCCCCAGTCCACGATGTCTACCTCCATATTTCCCATAAATTTGAATCATTTTAGAAAAAGAATGGATGCACTTTGATACCATAATGCTAATAAAACTCAGGTCCTTCTGCACTTTGGATTTCCAGCTCTGGCATGTCACAGGCTTTGGTTCTTCACTGGTAGATCCTTTGGGAGGAAGCTTCTGCATTTTCTTTGGTGACCCTTTTAGAAATTATGCTAGAGAACACTCTAATTAGTTTGGACATAATCTAATAAAATGAGGACTAGGAGACAATGTTAAGAGCAAGGCAGGAAGGCAAGCAATTTGTCAGCATTTATTTTCTGAGCACCTACCTGCTTAGAAACTAAAATCAAGTGTGATACCGTACAGACACAGTACTGGTGACAAAGGCCCACGAAAGCCCCCAGTAATAACTCCCCACAGCAGAACTCCAAGTGGCAGCTGTGAGGAATAGAATACTCTGTATCACATGGAAGATGCAGCCAGGGAGTAAATCAGTGAAGTAGCGAGGACTACAAATGAAAGGCAGGTGCAGAGGTCACTGGCAATGGTGATGGAGCAGAAAGCCCCTTAATGATCCAAGTGTATCTTCTCCTTTGCAAATGGAAAATGCAGTAAGTTCCCAACAGTAAAGATGTCTCAAATTTTAGGGCTCAGGACACCAAAGCAAAGTAAGAATGGAGACGGGGGAAGCTGGAATCCACAGCTATCTGGCTGTGACAGAAGTCCACCTTTATTGCTAAGTTGTAGCCGAAGCTTCTAGGGTACTGGGGCCATCTCCATTGAAAAGCAACACAGAATACTCACACTGAGCAAAGAAAAATCACTGGAGTTCTACACTAATATTTTTTTTTTCTTCAAAACAATCATGAACTCTACATAATGACTTCTTTTTTTCACGTTACTAACCACTTACCATAAACAATCTTCTTTCCAAATCAATTCTTGCTACAGTGACCTATAATATTCTATCTAATCTACTTCTTTCAAAAATTTCCTCACCCTTTCCCTCTGGCACACACCATTCACTCCCTTTAGCTCCTCATGACCTTCTCCCATGGGTGCACTGGGTATTGGATGCACCTGACTTGTCCTTGACAGTCTTCACCCAGCTAGAAAGTCTACTGGGTGCAGGTTCTCTGAGGTCAAGAACTACAACGGCATCCATCAATGTCCACATACTCACAATTCCAGTTTAAATTACTCATGCCAACAGAACCCTCCCTCCACCTCTTAAAGCATCATCTTGTGGAAGGCAGCAACAGTATGGTAGCCAGGACACATGGATGTAGGTAATAGATTTACAGCATGCCTGAGATATAAATCAAAGTGACATAATCGGGCAACAAAAACCAGGAAAGGCAAAGAAAGCTAGTGATCAATAATCAAATGTGAAATGAGTAAATGTGTAAGCATCCTTTCAGCTTTCAATAGCTTCTGAAATTATGTACTCAGAAAAAATAATAAAAACAAGCATTCGCTCTTGGTCCAAAACCTGTCATGTACGCGTGACTTGCTCATATGTTTTAAAATTAAAAGGTCAAATAATACTAGACAGAAATGTGAATTCACATTTGCCCTTACTTCATCTGTTATGTTATCCGATGTTCTCAAGGAGAAATGAAAGTATATCATGTTTGTCATTTTATTTGCATGCACATCCCCACCACCAAATATTTTTCACATACAAATCTTCAAAGGCCTTAGAGAGATACAGGTGACAGGCTATCAAAAAAGTATCAATGAAAATATTAGTCAGTGTATTGTATGTGTCAGTGAGTGACATAAACAAATCCCTCTGTTAATTGCTTTTTTATTATTTTCCAGGAGAACTGACTTTACAAGAATGTACCAGAGGCATGGTAAAAGATAAGACTTCCTAGACTTTGTTTCTAAGAGCTTCAACCTTTCTGATGTACTGAGCCTAATCTGTAATGGGAAGCAGATAGACCCAGACACAAATTGCTTCAAACATCTTGACAGGGCTCATCTAGCAAAGGTGAAAGTGAAGTTGATGTGCGAATCCCTTTCCCAGCTTTTAGTGAGCATAAAGCTTTCAGTGGGACAGAAATGAAATCTCTCCCTTGGGACATACTGTTGGTTTCAGGTCTCTACTATAACTGTTACAGGCTTGTGAACATAACATTTATTTTAATCTACTAGAAACTTGCATAAAGACTTTCCTTTTGTACACAAGTGCTCTCTCTGCAGATTAAGACATCACAATTACATTGAAAGATTATCTCTATACATGTCCATCAAAATATAGTAGTTCTTGCCTGTATTTTCTGCACACATTCAACTTGATCTGTATCTTGAAATAGACCCAGATTATCTGGGAAGAGTCTCCACTGTTTAACATTTTTAGATTGAGCACTCACTTGGCAAATGTGTGTGCTGCCTCTTGGCTCTGGTTGCATTTGCATATTACAAATGACTAAGCTCTGGTCTATTTGAGAATGTTTTCTTCAGTCCATATTTTTCATTCCCTACCCTGAATGCATTCTCGAGTTGATAATAATGTTTTGCTCCAAAGAAAACGTCTTAAGCTATGTAGTCAAAGGGGAAAACTTCAGGCGGAGTGGTGAGAATGTTTCCCTCCGGTTTGCTATAAATCTGAGCCCAGTTGTGCATGGAAATGCAATGCATCATCTGTAATTATCATGCCAGTTGGAGGTTTGATCAGAACAGCAGACAGCCAGGCTATGCAGCAACAAGCACTTGACATTTTAAACAGTCCTGACATTATAGCACTGACATTTCATTTTTTATATCCTTTCCAAAAAATGAAATGACGAATGGTATTTCTTGATGGCTTAGAACTTTTTAAGTTCTGGGTTCTATATCACAGTCCCGTTAGTATGTCTGTCAATGGATGGCTTCCTATGGAAACACAGTGGAGATTTCTAAGACCAGATGTAAGCCATCTTTATGTCAAAAGCTTCACAATTATGCTTTCATATTCAAATTTGGGCTAAAAACATAAACTGGGGAGCTACAAAGACAGGCTTCGACTGTGCTTTTCTCTGCCACAGTCATCAAAGTGGATCAAGGTACAGATGAAAGGATCGATGAAGAGTAAGTGGCAGTAAAAAAGAAGTAAAATTGGAGATGGAAAGGAAATTATAGAAGAATGGATAGGTGAAGGCACAGATGGAGGTAGCAATATCCTGGGGTATTTTGCAACAATAAGAACATTTAATGGGTACAACATATGACAAAGTATGCCAAAATAAATTTATTACAGATAGCCCGGCATGGTGGCACACACCTGTAATCCCAGCGTTTGGGAGGCTGAGACAGGAGGATCGGTGGGAGTTCGAGAACAGCCTGGGCTACAAAAGTGAACTCAAGGCCAGCCTGAACTGCATAATGAGACCTTGTCTCAAAAAGACAAGAAATAAATTTATTGCAGATAAATGAGAAAAACCATGGCTGTCTTGATGTCACAAGGTATAGTATTCTATTCATATATTAAAGGTGCACTACCTGTTGGACTCTGAGCTTCCCAGTAGCAGTTTTGTGGTAATTCCATGAGCTTTCCTCCTTATGATTATACAATAGCATGTCCATGTCCCTGTAAGGAATTGAATGACCTGTGGCTGGGTTTGTGAGGAACCTCAACAATCTGGAATAATTTCTGAGCCTCCAGCTACCAAAGGACAAAGGCTCAACCACCGTTGCACCAGCCCATGGGAACCTAGATGGTCTGACATATTTTCCTCAGTTTTTATTTCTGTAATTCCTTGGTCCTTGGAAGGAAAGAAATATTGTTTTAAACATAGAGAGCTGAAGAAGAAGATAACAAGGGGTTTAACCATTCTTGCTTTATAAAAGTGACCATGGCCCAAGGGAAGGGATGTCACATCGTTACTGCTGTCTCTGTACAGTTGAAAACACACTGAACAGCAAGTGGTCTGATTCTTTGCCCCTACATGGGCAACAAGAAAGGAAGCAAGGAGAGAGAGAGAGTGAGAGGCAGCTGGAGAATGAAGATAACCTCATTTCTCATCCTTCAGCAAGTCAGGGGCTGATGACCAGCCAGTTCCTTCTTAATGAACTCTCAGTTCTTGCTGGAACAAAGAATATTCCACTGAGGTGTGTTTTCAAAGCAGAAAAGAAGATTGAGAATGGTGTCAGTGGGATAAATGTTTCCTGCATTTTTCTTCCCAAAATTCACTGACACAAAACTAACTGGGGAAACTAATGAGAAAGTATGTTCTGCTTGGAATTAAATTTGTGGCTAAGAGGTAAATGAAGAGATTTAAAGTCAGGGTTAGTGGGTTAAAGGAACAAAAAGAGTACTAGGGTGAAACTGTATGCTCTAGCTCTGTCCCACCACTTATATTAGAATAACCTTTAAAAAATGAAAACAAAATGCAGAAAAGTCCTGACATTTAAAACCAAGTTAGGGTCTTATGCTTGCTGAGGAAGTCTAGGTCATTACAACCATACGGGTAGAGAATCACTTTTTGATTACTCAGAGTTGACTCCCAGGAGCTGCTGCAGGTAGGCAAATTGGATCTTCAAATTAAACTCAGGAAATAGCTGGTTTTATTGTGAAATGACTGGAAACACTCAGATACATACTGAGTGAGGCAGAATGACTTGGCGGAGTGAGCCATGGTCTGCGCGCCGGGCATGAACTGTTGTGACCGTCACCCCCAAGTGCTGGGTCTGCAGCTGTAGAATGTGAGGACGAATCTCCAAGGCCTCTCCCACCTCAAAGAACCTGGGATTCTGAGACCCTCTCGCAGCAGGATGTCATGCCTCAGCCCTTCAGAAGGATCAGGGTCTCAGTCGCTTTCTGACAAAACACCCAGCGCCTACAACTTAAAGGAGGAGAGGTTGACTGGGGCTCAGTCTTTCAGTGGATGGTCAGCTGGCCCCAACGCAAGAAGAGGACAGCAGACATGCGGCAGCAGAAGGCTCAAGCCACGGCAGCCGGCCGGGAAGCAGACAGAGGGGAAGAGTCAAGGACAAGTGTACAACTTCCTAGTCGCGCCCCTAGTGTCGACCTCCTCCTAACAGCGCATGCGGATGATCCACAGGCAGGGACTGTGCCTTCATGGTCCAGCCACCACCCGCATGCAAGAGACATGCGGGGCTCATTCTAGATCTAAATCATAATAATCAGCTTCTTAGAAACCCAATTTAAGAAAAACTGTTTCTATTTGACTTGAGCTACCAACCCAGAATTTTGTTCTTTACTCATGACCAGCAGGTCCCAGCACGAAACTTGGGGCTCTAGGTGTGGAGTGATTCGTGTTTATCCCTGTGCCGGCATCTGAGCTGCTGTCCACCACGTATGGAACACTAGGTGGGGGACAGCGTGTCTGCAGAGAAGTCTCTTGAGAGTCTTTTCAAAAATCAAAAACCAAACTCTACATCCCTGCTGTTCATGGTGATTGTAATACACAACCTAGGGCAGGAACCACATCTGCTCATATTGCTTGTAGAAAATTAGCATCCCCGCCATTTCTCCTTCCACTGACCTATAAAGTGCCATGGAGCCACTGAGTCATTAAGATACATATTTTTAAAAAATCACAAAGTGCACACATTTTCATCACTCATTAAATTTACCTGATGAAACCTGAGCTTCTTGATGAAAGATCAAATTAAAAATACACAGTGGAATTACTGCGAGGATAACATAGGATAGCATAGGAAATCACATATCTACCATGAGGCCTGGCCACCACTGTATGCTTCATGCATGCTAAGCACTACAGCATTAGATTTTATTCCCTTTAGTACCACAGATTGAACCCTATCATAGGCCAGGGTTCTATCTTCACAGAAGATGTAATAATCCACATAATATACATAATCCACTTATCGTCATAGCCTCCCTTTTATTTTTAAATATAATTTTATGTGGAGACAGTTTTGTGTTGAACTGTTTAGGCTGGCTTCAAACTTGCAATCCTCCTTCCCCAGCCTCTTTGAGTACTATGATTATAGGCCTGTGCCACCATACCCAACTACTTTTAGGATTGTACACCCTCGAGTACATGAAGCTAAGTGTACTACCTGGGGGTTGTATTGAATCCATAAGTTCTCAATAGATAATTAGATGAATTTGATGCTGAAAAAATAAAAGTTGTGTAAAGGAAAGGGGAAAGATAATTGAAATGTATTGTGTGTATGTATCAATTTCCCACAGTGAATGGATTCATTACTTATTACAAACTTGTACTCAGAAAAGTAAAACAAAAGGATGGTCATAGATTGGTCCCAGATTCTTTAATGACTTGGCTCTTTATCACATGTGATTGGCCCAGTGGTGAGACTTGAATGTACAGTAATCAATAGACTGTTATCTTTAGATGGACAGAAAATTTGAAATACCAACAGATTCTTTCAATAAATATTTAAACCGTCAGTTTTAAGTGTATTTAAAACGTTTGCTATGTTCTTAAAAATGATATACTCCTCCCTCATTTTCAGGCAAAATTCCTACAAATAGATTACACACTTAGCCTCTGCTCTAGCACTTACATACAAGCTATTCCTTTTGGATCATAACCTTCAGAGTTCTGTCACACAGTCATCCTTCAAGGAATATTTTAAAGATACATAATATCAAAACAGATAGAAATTCATTACGATAACTTTGGCACATATGTAGAGCACATGATTAACATTTAATATATATTATTCAGATCAGTATACATAAGGACACCCCAAATAAGCATATCCAGAACTTGACTCTGTCTCATACCGAGATACCACCTATCCTACCAGCCTCTTGTAAGGTGTTATTATCACTTGTATTATTACTGCAAGCTCTTAAGTAGTCTCTGTTTTCAGCATTGTCTCTCTGATTTACTCTCACTGGAGTCCCCAGAGTGATCCAATTAAAGTACAAGACTGACCATGTCATTCAGAGCTCTCCTGTGGTTCCTATTCACACTCAAGATAAAGTTCTTGGACTGGCCCACTGGGCTTCACACAATCTGTCCTTCTCCTCTCTCCTTATCTTTTCCACCTCAGCTGCTGCGACCCTTGACCTTGTTCACTCCACTTCAGCTTCAGCAGCCACTTTTCTCCTTGTGAAACCCTCCAGGCAACAAGAGTCCTGTTCAGAGACTTGAGTCTTGCTGCTCTCCCTGCCTGGATGTTTTCTTCCCAGTGGCACTGTGTCTGTTACCCTCATCTTCTTTAAGCTTTTGCAATATTGTCACCGTCTCATTGAGGCCCTTGCTGACCCCATCTTCCAAGCTGCGCTTATTATCAAATGCCTTTCATGTCTACCGAAGTGATTATATATGACTTTTCTCTTTCATTCTGTTGGTCTGGAGTGGGGTCCTGTGATAAAAATACCGAAAATTGGGCCTAAATGTAACACCTCAACCTAACAAAAGGCCATTTATAGTAAGCAACAGCTAACATCACATCAAATGGGGAAAAGATGAAAACTTTCTCTATAAGACCCAAGGCAAGACAAGGATGCTCATTTTCTCCATTTTTATTCCACGCATTGCAGGAAGTCTTAGCAAGAGTGACTAAGTAAGGGAAAGAGATAAAAGACATTTGCATTAGAAAAGAAATCAAGTTGCCACCCTTGCAGAGGACCTGATCTTTATGTATAGGAAATCCCAATGCTTCTAACAAAAGCTATCAATAAATCAAGCACAATTGCCACCTACAAAAAGAAATGCAAGAAATTATTGTGCCAACAGTGTGCTAGCTGAAATAAAAATCAGTAAAGCACTCCTATTTACAATAGCTACAAAATAATGGAATACAGGGCCCAGCAGGATGGCTCAGTGGTCTAAAGCACCTGCTTAGGAAAGCTTAGGCAAGCTTAGGTGGCTGCAGGGACCACGGTTCAATTCCCGGCAAAAACGTGCTGCGGCAGCCCTGCCCTCAGGGCAGGCTGAGCCGGCCATAACAATAAATAAATGAACAAACAAAAGTTCTGAAATAAGAAAAAAAAATAATGGAATACATAAGAATAAATTTCAGAAGAGAGACAAAAGAACTCTACAATGAGGGGAATTGGTACATGTCCTTCACACATGGTTCTCGTTTTGCTGTCCCCTCCCCTCCTACCCTTCTCTGCTCCTTTCAACTTTTAGTCTCCCGCAAAGATCTACTTCCTACTCATCTCTCCATCCCTCTCTCCATTTCCTTCCCCTTATATGAAAAAATCCCCTACTTACTATTATCTTTTAATTTGCTCATATTTGGGGGGTCATATAAGAGAAACTATGTAATGTTTAAGCTGTTGTCTGATTTATTTCACTTAATATTGTGGTCTCAGTGTGCATCCATTTTGTTTTTATTTTATCTTTATTTTTTCCTCATTAACTTTTTTGAAAATCAATAATTATATAACATATTAAAGCCATAGACAAATATTGAAATGTGAAAGATGTAAGTTGCAGGTAGAGTGAATTTTAGAGAAATAATTCTGAAATGAATACATAGTATGAAATTAAAGATACATTGTGCATTGTAAAAAAGTTATTCGCAAACTTGAATGTAAAAATAAAAATTGTAGGGGGCCCAGCGGGATGGCTCAGTGGTCTAGAGCGCCTGCTTGGGAGGGCTTGGGCGGCTTCGGGGACCGCGGTTCGATCCCCAGCACCACATGCTGCGCCAGCCTTGCCCTCAGGGCGGGCTGAGCTGGCCATAAAAATGAGTGAATAAATAAACAAAGGTTCTGAAACAAGAAAAAAATAAATTTAAAAAAAAAATTAAAAAAAAATAAATAAAAATTGTATAAAATACAAATGAAGAAGAATTTACAGATCAGTCATATAATCATTCTGTGCCACAATCAAGGAGATATACATGTATATATTTCTAAAATTAGAAAGGGGTAGGCAATAAATATGTGAAGATTTAAATTTTCTGAATTTAGTTGAAATTATAGCACCAGCTTTCCAAGGAAAATGAACACTTTGCACAAGAAATCTGAATAAAATCATACCAAGATACCCAAAAATAAAATTGTCCACAACTAGTTGTAAAGAAAAAAATCATTAAAGCATGTATATAGAAAAAATATTAGCCATGGAAGAACAAAATTATTCCACATTGGAAAAAGAAGAGCAAGTGAGTAAGAAACTAGACTAATTAATTCAAAGGACTGAAAAAAAATCTTTCCTCATTAAATTTTATACTTAGCAAGCATACTTTGAAAACTAAAATATTTTCCAGTTACACAATCCTGAAATTTTCTAATATCTCCACATGTAGCATATAGGAAATAACAAAGGCCATAAACCTGAAGACAAGCAAAGTGGTTATATGGTCCTGGATAAAGAATAAACAGCTCTCAAAATGGTAGTTACACAGGAATATGTAAAATGTAATTGTATTATAAAACCCATTTAAAAGGTCATTGAGATTTCCATATATATGTATATGTATATATATATATATATTTTTTCTTTTTGTGTGAGTGTTTGTATAAAAGACAAGGAAAAATAATATAAAGTCAATAAAAATTGGAAATATACTTTTCAAAGTTTTAATACTAGGAGAAAATACACCATGTTTTATAAGTAGATTATAAGCCAAAGATACAGCATAAATCCAAAAACAAAAATTTAAAAAAATGTTCAGAAAATTAATTAAATATTAATTAATTAATAATTAAATTAAATATTTCAAAAATATTACAAAATTAAAATTTAACCATGAATCCAACTAAGAGGCCAGAATGTTGTGTATAATATGTATGCATCTGTAATCATTTTGGAGTACTCACATAATATTTGAATAGGTTAATATATATAAAAATATCAACTAAGAAATGTTTTCATGATAGTAAAGAATTACTAAGAATGAAACATAACAAAAATACTGGACTGGTAAATATATGACCATCACTTCTATCAGTTTGGGGATAGGATATCACACCAAGTTCTAGTATGTTATGGACGTAGACAGTGTCCATAATGCTTACTGGTGGCCAGGTGTCATTTGTGGGATTGAGCTACTGCTATTTCTTTGATATCTACTTTGTAGGCCTGGACAGAATCATGACCCATAGATACAGGATAAGTCCATTTGTAGAGTATGCTGGTAGAAATATTTTGCTGCTGTATGCAAAATAATTGAAGGACGGCTGTTGTATACCTCTTTTTCTGCTGTGTTAAATTTTTCCCCCCTATTTGGTGTGTTCTTTCCATTCTCATTAATGTAATTGTGGTCATTTTGATCCCTCTGTAGAATATCTTTTAGTAGTTTGTGTAGGGTTGGCTTTGTTGTCATGAAATTCTTTAGGTGTTGTCATGGAATTATTTCACTTCTCAATAAAATTTGAAAGAGAGTTTTGCCGAGCATGTTAGTCTGGGTTGGAATTTCTTTTCTTGCAAGACTTGTAGTGCTTTGCTCCATATTCTTCTTGACTTGGTGGTTTGTTTGGAGAAATCTGCTGTAATTCTGGTGGATTTTTCTTTAAGTGTGATCTGTTTCTTTTCTCTAGCAAGCTTTAGTATACTGTTCCTATGCTGAATTTCTGGAACCTTGACTATTATATATCTGTGTGTGGTTTTAATTAAATTGATGTTATTTTGAATTCTATATGCTCTGGTTACCTAAATATCAGATTGCTTCCTCATATTTGGGGAGTTTTCTGCTATTCTGTCCATATTCTTTTTATATCATTTATATTGACTTATTATTTCTCATTGATGCCTTATTAGTCTTATGTTGTTCATCTTTGTTTTTATAATGCTCTAATTTAGACTTATATTTCATTACAAAGACAGAAATTTTCAAAGCATACAGAAGACAATGACTAATCAGCTTTTATGAAAGAATTTTTCACAGGTTTTCTTAAATATAAAATTTCTTGTTCTGGTTCACAAAGTGATGTAACATGCAAACATGTAAAAAGTATAACCCGCCACCATTCACAATTTCTTCTTTTGAGTTCTTGTACTAGGGAGACTATATGATATTTATACATGTAGGTCTGGTTTATTTCATTTATGAATATATGTTCAACTAGAACTGGAAAGCCCATTCAATCCTGCTATCACCCTACTAGGAATTTTCCCAGAAGAACTAAAAACATCATATCACAGTTATATCTGTGCTCCTATGTTTCTAGCAGCACAATCTGTGATAGCCAAATCTTGGAAACATCCAAAATGCCCATCACCTGAAGAAATGTTGCTCATCTTTGCATTGTCTTGAAGATGTTGGATTATTTTTTCCTGTATCCTTGTTGTTTTTAAGTCATCTTTTCTTACCTTTTTACTAGCTGCAATGTTGTCTTCAAGATCTGAAAATCTATTTGCACTTTCATTCAAACAGTTTCATCAGCTTGTGGTTGAGGTTTTAATTTCCTACATAGCACTTTGAATCTGCTTCATGCATTCCATTTCTTTCCTATATTGCTCATTCAAGGATTCCATCATTTTTATATTATGCTTTATTTTTTTATCAATTATTTCTTTAGAAGTACTTAGTATTTATTTCATTTTAGTTATCATTTTTTTACTTTAGAAATTATTTCTGATCTGATTTCCTCTACACTTTTATGAAGTTTTTTTCTTTATTTCAGATGCTATTGTTTCAGAAATTTCAGGTGTGTAATTTACAATTTCTTCTATGCTGTTATCTCTGGCATTTATTCTGGGTGGACTCGGGCCTGAGAATGCATTTTGCTCCTTCTCTTTGTCATGTATAGCATTATCTTCTGACCTTTGGTAGAGTTCTAACCTTAGCACCAGGTCTGGATCTACCAACTTCCAAATTGTCCCAGTGGATGTGGCTTGGGTCTGGCTGCTGTACCACTCTGGCAAGATGTCTGCTCCTGGATCATCTGGGTAGTCTTGCCTCTAGTCTCTCTATAAGGAGTTCCTTACATGCTGGTGCTGAGCACTGGCTTGAATGAGCATCCGGCAGGTCTGGAGTGGTACCACTTATATGCTGGCCCTGGCTGTTGGCTTAAAAAAGGATCTGGCAGGCCCCAGGAAGTCCCACTCCCACTTCCACCCATCTTATTTTTAAAATGCCATTTCTGTCCCAAGTGATCTATGGATTCTATCAAAATATCAATGACATTATTTCTAGAACTTAAAAAAATCCAATACTTTCTACAGAACCAAAAAATATCATCAATAGCAAAATCTGTCCTGGGTAAAATAATAAAACAGGAGATATTACAATACCTGACATCCAAAGATAATAAAGTTATAATCTTCAGAATAAGGTATTGAGCATAAATGAAGACAAACAAGTGAAAAAATATAGAAACTCTTGAAGTAACCTCAACACTGATGGTCACAAAGTTGCTAAGGGCATACACTGGCAAAAAAGACAGTCTCTTCCCTAAGTGAAATTGGCAAATTTATCCACATGAAAAAGAATGAAAGTAAAGCTCTAAATATACATGACAAAAATTAATTCAAAGTAGATTAAAGACTTAAATATAAAAGCTGAAGTAATATACCTTTTAGAAGAGAGCATACTACAATGATTTCAGACATTGTCATGGGCAAGGAATGTTTTAAAGATTCCCAAAACATAAGTGAACACAAAATTAAAGGGCTATGTGGAGCTAAAGGAATAATTAACAGAATAAAATGATAATTTACACAATTAGAGAAAATGTATGCAAACTCTACATCTGGTAAGGGATTGATATCCAGGATACATAAGGAACTCTAAAAACAGAAAAAGTAAATAAAGAAACCTTCAAGTAACCTGATTGTTAATAATGGGTTATAGTCTAACTAGACATTTCTCAAAATAAGATACACAAATGGCCTTGAAAAAAGATTCAGAATCACTAATCATCAGGAAAACATAGATCAAACTATAATGAGATATCAATTGACCTCTATAAGACTGGTGGTTATTACTAAGAAAAGAACAAGTGCAAGTGAGGATATACAGAAAAGAAGCACTTGTGTACCATATGTGTTGTAAATATAAAATAAAACAGCCATATGGGAAACAATAGAGAGATTTCTAAAGAAATATAACAATCATATAATCCAGAAACCCTATTACTAGATATACCATGAAATTGAATGAATTAAGTGAGTCAAAGAAACATCAGCATTCCTTTGTTACAAAAAGTCAAGATTTTCATGTCCATCATTTCATGAATGGGTAAAAAAAATGGTACATATACACAATAAAATAACACTCAGCAAGTAAAAAGAAAATTCTATCATTTACAATAAAAGAAATGGAGATCACCATGTTGAATAAAATAAGCCATACACATGAAAACAAATTATAAAGTATATTAATAAGTATAATCTAAAATCTTTAATCTCATAAATTTGAGAGAATAATGGTGGATCCCAGAGGCTGAGGAAAATGAGAGCAAATAAAAAGAGGGGACAGAATAATTTTGGGGTAGCAAGCTTTAGTTAAGACTAAGGGCTGGGGAGATATCTCAGGAGCATAAGCACTTGCCTGACAAGTGCAAGGTGCTGAATTTAATCCCCAGTAACAAACAAATAAAGAAAAACATCAAGATGTTCTCTGGTATCCAGTTGTACAATATGGTGACTGTAGATGAAAATAACTTATATTATATTTTTAAAAGCTATATGAAAACATTTCAATGTTTTCCCATAAATCTGTGATAAATATTTGAGAAGATAGATACATATAATCTAATTTAAGCATTTCATATTTTATGCATCAAACAATCTCACAATACCCCATTAATGTATTCTTCTCTGTTAAAATAAATTTAAATTGAACATGAATAAAAAACAAAATTTCATATATTCTTTCTTTAAATTTTATTTTAAAGAGAAATAAAGGACAAATTCCAAAACAGGATAACAGGTAACAATGATGTGTATTGTTACCTTTAAAGTAATTACTGGGAGTACAAGATGTAGACATATAATTGTCAAAATAATGTTAGCACAAAACTTCATTTTCAATGAACTAAGATAAATCAGTAGTATGGCTATCTCAATTATTACATGTATATGTATATATACATACATACATGTATGTATATATAAATATTTTTTCCTTTCTTTCTTTTGTCATTTTCCCCATCCCAGTTTCTCTTTCCATTTGAATACCTTCTTCTCATTTCACAATGTTGATTAGACGGTTTTTATCTTATTTATTCTTTTAGTTTCTCACACCACAGAGACAAAACCATGTTTCCACATATGAGTCTGATTTATTCGACTTTAGTGTAGTCCATCCATTTAGTAGGTCCATCCATTTAATGATAAATGCCTCAAGTTTATCTTTCTTTATGGAAGGATAGTACTCCTTGATGCAAAAAAAATTTTTTTTCATCAGCTCAGCAGTTGATGGGCTTTTTAATTAATTTTACTGAGAAACAAATTACAGTGAGACAGTTTCAAAATAGGTTAGTAGGACAGTTACAGTAATTAATACATTGCATATTGTTGTCTTCATACTAGTTATTTAGAGTACAAGAGGCAGAAATGATATCTTGTCTAAACTCTATTAGTATAAACTATTCTTTTCACTGAGCTAAGAGAAAATAGTTGTATATCTAGCCTATTTTACTATAGTTATAATTATATAATTATATACAATTATATTATATATAATTATATATATATATATATATATATATATAATCTTTTTGCAATACAAAATGGTCCTTCATTTATGTACCACCTTTTAGTTTTATTTTGTCAGAGATCAGTGTTCCACTGTTATTCAAATATTTTAGGTGTGTGAATTCAGCAAAACAACGCAATATAGTCCAATAGTCCATAATAGTAGTATGTTATCAGCAGAACTGGCCATGTCAGATGTTGTTGACTTCAAACTTTTACAGCTCACCATATTAATATGGCTTCACTTTTCATATCTCATGGTGATATTTTTCTGCTGTATGGATAAGACCAAGATAAAGATAGACCTTTATAACAAAAAAAGTAACTTTTATGTCTCACAAGGTCAGTAAAATACCCTCAGGATTTACCCTCAAACCATGTACAGCAACATGCAGTTCTTTTGTCAGTGTCAGCCACCTGGATGAGTCACGGCCATTCCTTGGCCAATTTGCTTTCTGTGAAGGCCTGAGAGAATGTTTTTTCTCTATATGACTCTCCTTAGGCACACTAGGCATTGTCAATGACTTCCCTCTGTGGCCCCTTGAACAGAAAATTTGGGACAGCACTGAGATACAGGATATTGCATTACAGGTTCTCTTATGTTCTGAGTTCTCACTGACCTTGAACGGCTAGGGCCAAAATACTGACTATCCTTATAGCCCTTCTTTTTCTCTAACTTTAGGCCTGCAAACTGAAGTAGTTAGCCATCCAGAAGAAAGGCTTAATGATATTATCACCATATAGGAAGTTGAGCTTAAAATCAGTATCTGTCTGAATATTAAAAGCCTTAGACATAACATGGAACAGGTATTTTCCAACAATCATTGATACTCTAAATTTAAATCCTTTTAGAATGCGAATAAAACAATTGCACATTTTTAACAATTTTGAAATCTAACCATATACAACATTGTAGCAGGACAATCCTATGACATTTTTCTTCTTTCTTGTTTTCTTATATTATCTTTTTTTAAAAAAATCATTTACAAAAAAAAATCATATAGTTCAGAGAGAGTATAGCAATAATTCATATGGTATTAGAAATAGTACACATTTAGAAGACCAGAATGACAGATATTCCAAGCATGGTTTTAGAATTAGACATTGCTATCTTCAGTGTAGTTGCTTAGTTCACAGATATCAGCAAATATAGTTAGTCAGGGTGAGAATTCCACCATATAAATGCTAGTTTAAAAAATCTGATGGAGATTCTTAGGACAATTGCTTTTGCTCTCTTTTCATAGTTTAATCCTTAAATTCTTCCTTTCCATTTAACTGTGTTATGCCTTTCAGTTTTTATTTCTTCTTTTGAGTCCTTACACTAGGGAGACTATATGATATTTTCACATATGGGTCTGGTTTATTTCACTTATGAATATATCTTCAAGATGCATCCACTTATGTATGAAGTCTTCAAGTTTATTGTTTTTGTAGCCCAGTAATACTCCATTGCATTAAAAAACACATCTTTTTCATCCATTACTCAAGTGATGGGCATTTTGGTTGTTTCCAAGATTTGGCTATCACCAATTGTGCTGCGATAAACATAGGTGCACATATATCGCTATAACATGTTTTCAATTCTTCTGGGAAAATTCCCAGTAGGGGGATATCTGGATTGAATGTCATTTTTAGTCCTAGTTTTTAAAGGAGTTTCCACACTGATTTCCATAATGATTGCACCAGTCTATATTACCACCAGCATTGGAGAAGAGTTCCTTTTTCCCTACATCCTCTCCAACATTTTTTATTGGTTAATTTCTTTATGATAGCCATTCTTTCTGGGGTGAGAAGGTATCTAAGTATTCTTTTAATTTGTATTTCATGAATGGCTAGGACATGGCACATTTTTATATATTTTTATTTGCCAATTACATTTCTTTTCTGAGAAGTGTGTGTTCATCTCAACTTATTAGTTAAGATTTTTTGAAATTGGTATCTTTTCACTCCGTTGGCAATTTCTTTTGACATGCAAAAGCTTCTCAGTAAGAAGAGGTTCCAGTTGTTAATTTTTTTAAAGCATTTCCTGTGCAATTTGATTTTTGTTTATGAACTGTTTACCTAACCCTATGTCTTCAAGATCTCCTCCTACTTTCTCTTCCAGGAGATTTAGTGTTTCTATTTTAATATTTAGATCTTTAATCCATTTTTACTTTAGTTTAGAGCATGGTGATAGGCCTGGGTCAAGTTTTAGTTTTCAACATGCAAAGAGCTAGATTTTTGAGCACCGTTTGTTAAAGAGGCTATCTTTCTTCCAATAACCATGTTTGGCCCTTTTGTAAAATATAAATTAGTTGAGTGTGTTTGTAGTTGCTTCTGTATCTTCTAATCTATTCCATTGATTCGAAGGTCTATTTTTTTTTTTCCAATACAATGCTGATTTTATCACAGTAGCTTTGTAGTATAATTTCAAGTCAGGAATTCTAATGCCTCCTGCCTCATCTTTGTTGTTCTGAATTGCCTTTGCTATTCTAGGACTTTTCTGATTCCACATAAATTTTAGGAATGATTTCTCTAGTTCTATGAGGTATATTGATAGTATTTTGATAGAGATTGCATTAAATCTGTGTAAGAGTTTTGGGAGTATGGCCATCTTCACAATGTTGGTTCTTCCTATCCAGGAGCAGGGAATATCTTTCCACTTTCTGAAATCCTCTGGGATCTCTTTTTTGAAAGTAATGTAATTTTCATTGAATAGATCTCTTACTTCTTTAGTGAGATTAATTCCTAAGTATTTAATTTTCTTTTCTTTTTTCCCCCTAAGTATTTAATTTTCTGTGCTGCTATTGTAAAGGGTATTATTTTCCTAATTTTCCTCTCAGTGTGTTTGTTATTTGTGTAGAGAAACGGTACTGACTTCTGGGAATTGACTTTGTATCTTGCTATGATACAGAATTTGTATATTAATTCTGGCAGCTTCTTGGTGGAATTTTTTGGGTCTTCCAGGTAGAGTAACATGTCATCTGCAAATAATGATAGTTTAACTTCTTCTTTACCTATTCTTATTCCTTTTATTTCTCTCTCTTGTCTAATAGCCTGAGCTAATGCCTCCAGAACTATGTTCAGTAGGAGTAGTGATAGAGGATATCCTTGTCTTGCACCAGATCTCAGAGTAAAAAGATTTTAATTTTTACATATTTAGAATGTTAACTGTTGGATTGTTATAGATGGCTTTTATCAAATTGAGGTAAAGGCAATCTAGTCCAATTTTCTGTGGAACTTTGAGCATGAATGAGTGTTGGACTTGGTCAAAAGCCTTTTCTGCATCAGCTGGAATGATCATGTGGTTATTGTATTTGGCTCTGTTGATATAGTGTATTACATTTATAGATTTGCATATGTTGAGCTATCCTTCCATCCCTCAGATGAATCCTACCTACTAATGGTTTAATTTTCTGTATTCCATTTGCTAGTATTTTATTCAGGATTTTTCCATGTGTGTTCATGAGGGAGACTGGTCCGTAGCTCTATTATTAAGTTGCATTTTTCTCTGGTTTTACTACCAGTACAATACTTGCCTCCAGGAATGATTTTGGGAGAATTGTTTTTTTTTTTCAAATTCATTGAAGAGTTTGAGGAATATTGAAATTATATCTTCTGTAAATTTCTTGTAAAATTCGGCCGTGAATCTATCACAACCTGGACATTTGTTTGTTAGTAGTTTTCTATTCCATTTTACATCTCATTGGATGTTTCTGAGTTGTTAAAAATTCTTCTATCTTCTTCTTTAGTCTTCTCAATTTATACCTTTCTAGGAATCTGTCAATGTCTTCTGTGTCTTCAGTTCTGTGAGAATAAAGACTTTCAATGTAGCTATTCATGATCTTTTGAATCTCCCTTAGGTCTGTGGTAATTTCACCCTTTTCTTTCCTTATTGTTTGAGTTTGAGCTTTTTTCTTTCTGATGAGGTTAGCTAGAGATTTATCAATCTTATTTAATCTTTCAAAAAACCATCTTCTTGATTTGTTAATTCTTTGCATTGTATTTTTCATCTCAATTCAATTAATTTTTGCTCTAATCTTTATAATTTCCTCCGATCTTTGGGCTTTTGGTTGTTTTGCTCTTCCTTTTCTAGACGTTTGAGGTGCAGCATTAGGGTATTTGTTTGTTCCTGCTCTATTTTCCTAATTTGTGAGTTCACAGCTATAAATTTCCCTGTAAGAACTGCTTTCATTGAATCCCATAAATTCTGATAAGTTGTTCTTGAATTGTCATTGAACTGTGGATATTTTTTAATTTTACCTGTAACCCTTTGGCTGCTGAGGAGGGCATTGTTTAATTTCCAAGTGTTTTTGGGGTTCTTATGGACTTTTTTGTCATTTATTTCCAGTTTCACTACTCTGTGGTCAGAAAGTATGCATGGGATAATTTCTGTTTTCTTGCATATACTAATCATGACCTATGGATTGTTTTAGAAAATGTCCCATGTGAGGCTGAAAAGAATGTGTATTCATATGTGGTTGGGTGAAACACTGTATATATCCACTAAGAACATTTGTTTCAAGTTCTGCTTCAGTTCTGCTACTTCATTGATAATTTTTTGTCTGCTTGACCTATCTTTTTGGGATAATGGTGTGTTATGGTCTCCTATTAAGATTTTGATATTGGATGTTAGCTTTCTCATGTTGATTAGGATTGGTTTTATATAGCTGGGTGTTCCTGTATTTGGTGCATATATGTTTATGAATGTTACCTCTTCCTCTTGGATTTTTCCCCTAACCAGTATGTGGTGGCTATCTTTATTTCTTTTGATCATTCTTGGCTTGAAGTGGAAACTGCTGTGAGGATTGCTACCCCTGCTTTTTGTCTGAGGTACTGGGACACGTAGTATTGTTTTCCATCCTTTCACTTTCAGCTTATGAATTTCTTTATGAGTTAAATGTGTTTCTTATATACAGCATATTGTTGGATTTTGCTTCCTAATCCACTGTACCAGTGTATTGCTTTTAATTGGTGAACTGAGTTCATTTATGTTGATGGTTATAATTGAGATGTATTGACTTATGATTGACATATTATTAGCCTGTTGTTGTTATAACTTTTTTTTCCTGTGTTTTTTAAAAATATTTTTTATTTTATTTACTTATTTTTTTCTTGTTTCAGAACCTTTGTTTATTCACTCATTTTTTTTCACATTTTTTTTAAAGATTATTTTTATTTATTTACTTTTTCTTGTTTCAGAACCTTTGTTTATTCACTCATTTTCATGACTGGCTCAGCCCACCCCGAGGGCAAGGCTGGCGCAGCATGTGGTGCCGGGGATCGAACCGTGGTCCCTGAAGCCGCCCAAACTTTCCCAACCAGGTGCTTTAGGCCACTGAGCCATCCCGCCGGGCCCCTATTCACTCATTTTTATGGTTGGCTCAGCCTGCCCCGAGGGCAGGGCTAGCACAGCATGTGGTGCCGAATCGAACTGCGGTTCCTGAAGCCACCCAAGCTTTCCCAAGCAGGCGCTTTAGGCCACTGAGCCATCCCGCTAATTGTTTGCCTTACTTGGTGTATTCTTTCTGTTCTCATTCATGGAGTTCTGGTCATTTTGGTCCCTCCCCAGAATATCTTTTGTTGGTCTGTGTAGGGCTGGCTTTGTCATCACTAAATTCTTTAGTTGTTTGTCATAGAAGTATTTCACTTCTCCATCAAACTTGAAAGACAATTTTGCAGGGTATAGCAGTTAGAATAGGAATTTGTTTGCATGGAGGACTTGAAGTACTCTGCTCCATGTTCTTCTTGACTTCATGGTTGGTGGAGAAAATTCTGCCATTATTCTGATGAATTTTATTTTAAATGTGATTTTTTTTAAAGGTTTTAGGATACTGTTCTTGTTCTGAATTTCTCGGGTCTTGACTATTATATGTCTGAGTGTGGTTTTAATTGGATTGGTGTTATTTGGAGTTCTATGTGCTCTGGTTACTGAATGTCAGATTGCTTGCTCATACTTGGGAAGTTTTCTGCTATCAGTTCTGTCTTTTCTTTTTTTGGCTGGTTCACCTCCCATAAGTGTGGTGCTGGTGCAGCATGTGGTACCGAGGATTGAACCAGGGTCCCTGTGGTTGCCTAAGATTTCCTAAGCAGATGCTTTAAACAGATGAACCATCTCGCCAGCCCTGTCCATATTCTTTTCATATAATTTATGTAGACTCCTTTCTCATTGATGCTTACCAGTCTTATGTTGCTCACCTTTGCATTGTCTTGCAGGTGTTAAACTACTTTTTCCCTTCATCTTAGTTTTTTAAGAGGTCTTTTCATACCTTTTCACTAGCTGAGACAATGTCTTCAAGATATGAAACTCTTTCTTCACTTCACTCAAATCGTTTTGCCAGCTTGCCATGAAGATTTTATTTTCCTGAAAATCTCTGCAAATTTGCTTCATGTGATCTATTTCTTTACTATATTACTCATTCAAGAATTCCATTGTTTTTGTATTCTTTAATTTTTTTTATCTGTGTCTTCTTTAGAAGCAGTTACTAATTCTTTCATTACAGTTATCCTTTCATATTTTTACTTCAGCAATTATTTCTGATCTGATTTCCTCTATACCTTTCTGCAATTGTTTCTTTACTTCAGACACTATTAATTCAGTGATTTCAGCTGTATCATTTCCAATTTCTTTTATGCTAGTGTCTCCTGCATTTGTTCTGGCTGGGCTCAAGGCCTGAGATTATATATTACTCCTTCTCTTTGTCATTTTGTATAACACTTTCCTCTTCCCTTTTGTGTAGAGCTTTAGAGCAGGTATAACCTTAGCTCCTACCAAAATTTGGGCTGAATCTGTGAAGACTGAACTCATCCCAGTGATGTGGCTTGGGTCTGGCTGTTGTGTTCAGCTTCTTCCTGCTGCAGCCTGTGGAACTGAACTCACCCTCTACCCTTTGGCAAGATGTTCTGCTCCTGGATTAACTGGGTGGGCCTGGCCCCTAGCATATCTGCAGAAACTACAGCTGGAGAGTTTCACATCAGTCCTGTATGTGGGCCTGGGCTGGGTCTGGAGGGGTCCCAAGAGCACAGCCTAATGTCTCATTCACGCAGCAGGCCTGAGCTGGTGCTGGAGGGGTCTGTTGGGTGCAGCAGAGTGGAGGTTCTCCTGCACACACACACACACACACACACACACACATGCTAGGCCTGGGCTGTCTGGAGTGCTTCTGATCACAGTGGATGATCTCATTCACACTCTGGGGCTGGGCTGGGGCTCTTGATGGACATTTGGATTGTTTCTAAGATTTAGCTATTTTAAATTGTGCTGCTATAAACATGTGCATATATTGCTGTAGTCTGGTGCTCTTTATTATCTTGAAAAGATACCAAGAAGGTGAATATCTAGGTCAAGTGTGACCTCTACACCTATTTTTTTTTTTTTTTAAGGAATCTCCAGACTGATTTCCACAGCGATTGCACCAGTCTACACTCTCACTAACTGTGAAGAAGAGTTCCTTTTCCCCACAACCTTTCTTGCATTTGTTATTGGTTGATTTTTGCTCAGAGCCATTCTTTCTGGAGTGAGATAGAATTTCGCTTTTGTTTTAATTTACATTTCTTCAATGACCAAAGATGTTGGATATTTTTTCATGTATTTGTTTGCTGTTTGTATTTTTTCATCTGAGAAGTATATATTTTTCTCAGATGCCCATTTGTAAGTTGGCTCTTTACATTTCAAGGTCTGATTCTTTTGAGTTTTTCTATTTTATGTTTTTGTAACTCCTTGCCTGAGGAAAAGCTAGCAAACATTTTTTCCCACTTTATGAGTTACCTCTTCACTCTGTTAGCAGTTTCTTTTGCTGTGCAGAAGCTTTTTAATAAAATGAGATCCCAGTTGTTGACACTTTGTAATAGTTTCTGTGCAATCAGGGTTTTATTCATGAAGGTATTTATTCTACCTTCCAGCAGATTTAATGATTGTTTCAATATTTAGATTATTTATTTATTTATTTATTTATTTATTTATTTATTTATTTATTTTTGCATTTTAAGGAAGGGTCTGTAGGTTTTTCAGTGTCTCACTACTAGAGGAAGCACGTATTTGTATGGCATTTCGTAGAATTACCCACTACTAAGGCAAATTCTGTGTTCATTGAGCAACTCTTCATGCCGTCCCCGCCCCCAAGGCACACTGAGATAGCAATTGACACTGGGTGATGCCTATAATCCCAGCTCTTGGGAAGCTGTAAACAGGCAGATCACTACAAGGTGAGACCCTGAATGCCCTGTAGACCCCTCCTTAAAAATATGAAATTAATAATAATAACAATAAAAACTCAGTCTGCATTATGATCTTTGGGGTGGAGACCAGACCCATTCAATCTGCAGTAGTCAATGCACCTGCTGCAGGCCTCAGCCCAGCCCAGAGCTGCTAAATGCACCAGCAGCCACTCTGAGTTATAAGCTCAGTTAGCTCCTCTCCAAGATGGTTACTGGACAGTTGTGTTCTTGTGCAGAAAAACTGAGACCTCAGCACTCATCCCCAACTATACTCTCCTTCATATCCACTGCTATCTTCCACTTCTGTGTCTCTTCATGAAAGTCTCTAGGGTCGCAGCAGTCACTGTGTGTCCAAAGATTTGCTCCCCTGAAACAGTGAATCCCAACACATGGAGAAGATTCTATGAGATACCTCCTTCTTTTTCATTAAATTTCTCCTTTAACATTCTCTGTGGGCTCCAGTTCTTATTCCATATCCTGCTTGGATCTGGGGGACTCACTTTTTCCTCTCTCTTATTTTCCTTGCCTTTTTGTATTCCAGTGTCCAGACAGCAACTCTCAGAGAGGCTCTTTCTTTGTGCTTACCACTCTTCCATCCTTGTGTTCCCTTAAAGATTCTTTCCTTATATCCCATTTCCTCTTCCCTTCCTTACATAAATTAATCCATAATTCTTGTCAACTTCCATCCTAACAGTCACTGCTTATGGCATTTTTTTTTTGTTTCTTCACTGAAATGCAAATGCACAAAGCAAATATTTCTTGATCTTTAACTTCTTACCACATCTTCAAAGTTTGGTACATTGTAGGAACACTCTATGTCAAATAGAGAAAACAGAAAATTTGTGAATTGAAGTTATGTGATGACATATCTCCAAACGACAGAGCTAAAAGAGCTCTTTTTTTCTTTCTTTCTTTTTAAAAAATTTTATTAATTTTAATGAGACAGAAATAACAATGAGACAGTCTCAAAAGACGTTAGTAGGATAGCCACAATAATGGATACAATGAATACTGTTGTCTTCATAGTAGTTGTTCAGAGAAGTACAAATCTTTCTTCTCAATGAACTAAGAGAAAGTAATTGTATGTATAGTCCAACATTCTATAATAGTAGTGGGTTATCAGCAGAACTGGCTATGCCAGAAGCTGTTGACTTCAGTCTTTTACAGTTAAGCATATTAATATGGCTTTACCTTTTAAACCTCATGGTTAAACATTGCTGCTGGATGGTTAAGACCAAGATAAAGCAAGATCTATGTAACAAAAGTGTAACTTTTATATCTGAAAAGGTCATTTAAATCCTCTCAGGATTTACCCTGAAACCATGTACAGCAACATGCAGATCTTTTGTCAGTATCAGCCATCTGGATGAGTCACGGCCATTGCTTGACCAATTTGCTCTCTGTGAAAGCCTGAGAGAATGTTTTCTCTATAGGTGACTCTCCTTAGACACACTATACATCATTAATCTCTTTCCTCCATGGTCTCATAATCTTCTTGAACAAAAAATTTGGAACATCTCTGAGTTATAGGATGTTACAGTACAGGTTCTCTTATGTCCTGAGTCCTCATTGACCTAGAGGAGCTAGGTCCAAAATATTGGCTATCTTTGTTACCCTTCTTTTTCTTTAATTTTTTTGGTCTCCAAACTTAAGTTCTTAAGCCTCCAGAAGAGAAGCTTAATTATATTATCACCCTATAATATAGGCAGTTGAGCTTAACATCACTATCTTTCTGCATATCAAATACCTTAGACTTAAAATGGAACCGGTATTTCCCATCAATCATTGATATTCTAATAATTTCTGGTAGAATGTGATAAAAATAATTACACATCATTACATGGAAATTTAGAAATCTAACCATATACAAAATTTTAGCAGGTGAATCTTAAGACATTTTTTTCTTGTCTCTTATTCTCTTTTATTACCTTTTATTTTTAGACAAGTGTTTACTTGAGAGAGTATAGCAATAATTGATATGATGTTAGAAGTAGTAAGCATTTAGAAAACCAGAATGATAAGTATTCCAAGCATGTTTTTAGTATTATACATTGCTATCCCCAGTGTAGTTGCTTAGTTCACAGATATCAGCATATATAGTTAGTCAGGGTGAGAATTTTACCAATTAACTGCTAGTTTCAAAAACCTGATGGAGATTCTTACCACCATTGCCTTAGCCATCTTGTGTACATAAATGTATGTTTTTGGCCATTCCATGTTTCCTAACTTTTCTCTTCTTACTCTACTTGCTTGCATCTTAATTCTATGCGATGTCTGCTATCATTACATCATATGGCATGATGGGAAAAATAAGATCTTTCTATTATCCTTCAAATTAATTCCCATGGAAGTTCATATAATCCAATAGATGCTACTATTTAAAAATACTTTTCAGTTTGGATTCTAAGCAGTTTATTAATCACACAAGAAAATCATAATGTCCTCATATTATCATACCTAATGCTGTATATTATTTTCAAATAACATGTACCTGTGCTTGACTAATGGTTTGTGGCCCATTTTAGGACTCATCAGATAGTCTCAAAAAACAGTATAGCATGCTATTATTGGAGGCTAAGCAGTTCTCAATATATAGGCAGATGTTTTAACATACTTATTGCAAACTATTGTATAAAATGTTAAAAAGTAGAGCTGGGAGATAGCTCAGGGGCACAAGTGCCTGCCTGGCAAGTGTAAAGTCCTGAGTTCCATCCCCCATTCCACAAGAAAAGCAAAAGCTAAAAAATGGTAAATTGACGTTTTTCAAATGTGACAAAGACACATTTAATTCTAAAAGCCCAAATTTCCAGAGAAAACATTAACTTCCCAAAGATGAGGAAGCTATCAGAAAATACTTTTTGAAGAAGAAAATGTAAAACTGCTAACATATGTAGAAGTCTTCAAGGTCACAGGGAATAGAGGGGAGAAAAAGCAGCACACACTAAAATAACACAGAGAAACAATGTCACACCTAAGGTATACCACGACAAATAAAAAAGGCTCTTTGTACTAGCATTTTGGGTTTTCTGTAGGTTTAAATTTAGTTCCAAAAGTTAAATGAAAGAATGAATGCTGTGCTCAATTTGACAATGTCTTTATCCAACCTTAAGTCAATAGTGTACTCTCTTAATTTCTAGCATTACAATAAACCTTGACATCTGATATCTACTTTTTTTTTTCTTTGTGATATACTTAGCTACTCTTGACCCTTGGTGCTTCTCTATAAAATATAAAATCAGCTTTTAAATACCCACAAAATCACTAGTGGAATTTTCAAATAGTTTTTGTGAATTTATAGGTCAGTGTGGGGAGGACAATAAAAAGCCTTGTAACAACAAAACCCAGGGCATGCCTCCCTCTGTGATGTTCCAAGGGCTTCTGTTTCAGATCCTCTCTGCTGAACAGAGCTAGATCTGAGGAGAGCCAGGATCTCCCAGAGTTACTGTCTAGTCTAGTGGATGTGCAGCCTCTTTTTCTGCTTGGAGTATTCTCTTCTAATAGAATTGTAATGTCCCATTTCAGCAGGCATATATATGCTAGCTTAAAATAAATGTGTGGTTCAGTTTACAGCTGCTTAGAAGTAGAGGTTAAGAATTACCTCCAAGATAGTAGTCCATATAAGAAAAAATGCAAAATAGTTGAAGTAAGCAGGAAAAATCCATTCCGTTACTTATCTTAAACTCCAAAACACCTGAATACCAGGGTTTAAAGGACAATGTTATCAGGTATCTGGATCTGTCATGTCGTCTTGTCTCTCTACAGGTTTGTCCTCTGCAAGCATGTGCATAAATCTAACCTAGTTGTCCTTTCCAAAGGAAGAGATTCCCTTTTCCCCTTCTCCATCCCAAGGCCCAAGGACCAGGGACGGACCTAGGACCCTAGGGTCAAATGTGAGCCAAGACTGATTGTCCTGTTGAGCTTGCATCATGCACTGTAGCCTGGATATGGAGGATGTGGCCAGCCTTACCCACACATCACAATTTGATTTGGTGGGTACTGTGGAGTCGGAGGAGGCCATAGAAAGCCCCACCACCAGCAAAAACAGCTAAGTCACTAAAGTGTGGGGTCTCACTTCCCACTGCTTGCACCAGCCTGAACTGCCTGTGCTTTAGAGCACCAAGCAGATGACACATAAGGCAAAGAATCTTTTATTAAGTGCCACAGAAACAAAAACCTACAGAACCTCTGCAAATTTGAAGTATTGTCTGAAGAGTATATATGTTCTAAAGAACTTCCCCTTTTAGAAAATCCTTTGAAGAAATCCTTTTCTATTTATGACCTTTCCAAATTTATAACTAATAAAGATTGCACATACTTGAGATGTACAGTGTAATGACAAATATTGTGGCATAGTAACATAACCAAGTGAATATATCGAGCCAGCACCTCACACAGTTGTAAGCTCTGTTCTCTTAGCAGCATTCCAGCGTGCAGCACAGTATTAGTAACTCTAGTCACCATGCTGTAGACAGATCTCCAGGACTTATTCCATCTGCAACTGAAAAGTCTGCACTCTGACCAACAAGTCCTCTTCCCTGCACCACACTGGCACCCTGCTACTCCCTCCTTGCAAAAGCATTCTACACTCTGCTTCTGTAAATCTAGCTTTTACATTTCATGTATACATATGGTCATTCAGTGTGTTTCTTAGTGTCTGGTTTCTTTTATTCAACTTCATGTCCTAGTTTTTCCAGATAATCACACAACAGGGGTTCCTTGTTTTTTCAGGGATGAAATTCCATTTTGTACATAAACTCATTGGTTTGTGGTCATTTCTCTAAATACCATTTCCTACAGATGATTACAGCCACCCTTCCAATGTTTACACAACAGGCTTTTTATGATTATGCAGTACTGTACTGTACTTAGTGCACATTTTCTGTTCTGCTGAATATTATTTTATTGAACAAAATGAAACAGATTTGTGAATTTTTAGGTACAGATCTTGACAAGACACTCCTGTACCACTGTACAGATGGTGGTGTACACCTATAATTCCAGCTCTTGGGAGGCTGAGGAAGAAGGATTGCTGTGAGCTCCAGGCCAGCCTGGGTTACAGTGTGAGCTCAAATAAGTGCAGCCTGAACTACACAGTGAGACCCTGTTTCAAAAAGAAAAAATAAGTTTCTAAGACAGTATATCACTGTTTTGGTTTGGCCAGATAGCTCAGTGGACTAAAGTGGGGCTTGATCCCCTGTGCGCCCCCAGGGCGTGGTGAGATGAATGAAACTGGGCATAGTGGTGTGCATTGGTAATCCCAGTGCTTGGGAGGCTGAAAGCAGGAGGATCACTGCGTGTCCAATTTGCGTAGTGAGACTCTGCAGACCCTGCATAAAAATTCTTGAAAAAAGAAAAAAAAAAAAATCAATGTCTTGAAAAGTAAACTAATTTGAGTGCTTACTTAAAAATATATATATTTTTTTATTTTTAGGGAAGGGTCTATAGGGTGTTTAGGGTTTCACTATTAGATCAGACTCATAGTGATCTGCCTAATTATAGCCTCTCAAGAGCTGGGATTACAGGTTCAGGCCAGCATGCCGAGTCTCAGTTGCTGTCTCTGTGCACCCAGGAGGACAGGGCCAGCATGTCAGGCCCAGGGATCAAACCTCTGGCCCCTGTGCCTGCTTGCAGGTACTTTAATCCACTGAGCTATTTGTCTAGCTCTTTAAAAATATTTTCAATAATAAGGAACTATATAAAATATTTGCTAATGCAATTTAGTAATCATTAACTTATGTTAATATGTGGACTAAGATTTCTTTCTAGTTCAGTCTGGTTTCTCTTAATTGGCCCTTGGCAATACAGTTTTGTTGTAGAAAATCACTTTAATAATTGTAATCATAAGAACTAAGTTGAACAACATGACTGACGAAAGTGAAACTTGAGGAAATGATTATGGGAATTCCAGGACTTAATTTTATGTTATTATTTAAAATATCATGAAATCAGAGGTTAAGTATTCATTGAAAAGCGGGGTTGGGGAGATAGCTCAGTAGAATAAACACCTGCCTAGCAAGCCCAAGATCTTGGGTTCAATCTCTGATTAAAAAAAAAAAAAAATAAGGAAAAAAACACAAGCAAACAAATGGGAAGGTGTGCATAGTTTGAAAAACAGTAAAATATGTATGAAAAGATGTTTAGTTTTTTTTTTTTTTAGCAAACAGAAGAAATATAAAATACAGCAATAATTAGTTATTGTCCTACTAGGCAGGGCTCCAGGCCAGATGCAGAAATCTCCTTCCATCTTTCTGCTCTGCCTTAAACCTTGCTTCCACGCTGCTGGTCACAGGGAGTTCCTGATCAACCAGTAATCAAAACTGTGTTCCAAAGGGAAGGAGGAAGGACCAGGACGTGCATGACAGCTGAATCAGTGACATTTAAAGACCTTTCTAAAAGCCTCACCTAAAGACCTCACAGACAGTGGCCAAAAGTGCGACTTGTCATCACCCCACATGTGGAAGCCTGGAAAATGTAGTGTTTTATTTGGGCACATTGCTGCCTTAAGTAAATCAAAAGGAAGGGGCAAGGGTAGACTCGGTACTAGATTAGTAAACAAGAATCTTTCAGCAACCCTTATGTAAGTGGAATATATTAGGGATATGCTAGGCTCAACTGAATTGCACTACGTACGAGATCTCCCAGACGTACTGGTGAAAGAAAAGCTACTGGATGGAAGCCATTGTGCACTGACGCTTCTGCATTCACTTACATGCACAGAAACACAAAGAAATCAGTCAGCCAGCATGTGGAGAAAGCTGGAAAGGGCACACACAATGATCCTAAGAATGACCCGCGCTAGGCATGGAGAGCTGTAGCTTCTAGTGTTCTTTACAGTTCAATATGAGGTGGGAGGAAGCTGCCCAAATGCCCTTTTCAGGCTGACCATTGCACCAGTCACTGAGAATGTCATCAGCAAGCCTCCAAAGCCATCCCCTCTGCAATAGCTTCAGAACAGGGAGCTGCTCACCTCAGACCACACTCCTGCTGGTCAGAGTTTGTGGTTCATAGGCAAGGGAGGAGCAGAGGGCCCAGCTACTGCCAACTGGTGAGTGAGGCCCTCATGCTCAAAAGGGTGTCTTACTCCAGGGCTACCCCAGGGGTCTCACCCGAGATGGTCTAGCTTAAGCCATAGCTGACTTCTCTCTCTGCCCTGCTGTTTCCCTTTTCTTCCATAGGTGTTGCTCACAGTCCTCCATTAGAAGCATTCTGCACTCTAAACCCTGTCTCAGAACCTGTTTCTTATAAAACCCAGCCTGCGACAGTAATCTGTTCTAAAGTGCTATGTTTACTCCTAAAATGCTTTGTTTTGCAAAATCACACACTAAAAACAAGCCGGCTTGTGGGGGAAAAATACAGTTGGAACAAACTATTCAAAACCGGTGCAATAGTGCAAGAACTATACTACATAATACAATAATGTATTATTAAGTTATAAATATTGAATTATACTATTAAATTATAAATATGAAACATTATTATTTGAAAATAATGAATAGCATATTTACATATTTTGTAACATTCTTTTTAACATTAGAAAGTTCATTCTGATTACTTCAAGCTTCTAATAACATGCATGACTTCATATAAGAACCAGAGCAGCTTCAGCATTGCAGTGACGTCAGTCCCTGACTCATTACAAATACAAGACATGGAAGAGATAAGACAGCTCATGCTAGATTGCTTTTTCAAAGAAAATTATGTTTGCATACTGGCTCTAATAAGATTTTTAAAATTATATTTATGTGGAAGATGAATACTAGAGGAAGGGAAACAACGCATAAGGATAGTGGTGGATTGACAACTGGAGGTCAACTTGTGACACTCAGCTGAACTGAACCAGCATGGTGCTGGGTGTGGCAGGCCCACCTGAGGGCTGTTGCCAGCAGCATAAGACGCAGAACTGGGGAGGAAGAAGTTTAGGAGCTGCAGGGAACTGTTGGTTTTTCCAGGAGGAGCTTGCCAGGCTGGCTTTCCTGATATGGACTCAACTGTTCTCATCATTGGAGGAGGTTGGGACCTTGTCGCAGAGAATGGCCGCTGTTTACCTTGGGAGGGCTCTGATCTTTACTTTGACCATCACTTCCTGGCTCCAGAGAGGAAGATGGTACATAGTTCAGGCTGCTGGTGAATCTTGTTTCACTGCTTTTATTGATATGAACTCGTCTTCTCTCATCCTAGGAAGAGCTCAGGCCACCATTTATTGCTGAGGTTGACGTACATTTTTGGGGAAACTCTGGCTCTCTGAGCATTGCTTCCTAGCTCTAGTGCAGATCCCTCAGCCCGCTGGCACAGATCCTTCATCCTGTGGGCACAGACTTTTTAGCTGTGACCACTGACTTATGCGCCTTTCCAGCATACATCTGTGAAACAGGCCAATATAAGACCTTGTCTTGGGCTCTAGGCCTCCAGTTGGACTTGTGGGAGGTGTTGTTATGGACTCTGCAATTTCAGCTAGACTCATGCAAGACATAGACCCTCAGCTGTTATTTGGTCTTTAGTGTATGGACAGATTTCCTGCACTCTTTTTTGCATATGGGTCTTTGGGTAACTGTAATAAAATCTATAAATTATGTGTCCTGCATTGTTTCTCCTTGTAAGCCCCAGACTATAACAATGATGATTTTTTATTCAAATTTTGAATAACAATCAGTATAATTCCTTCAAGTTTCTAGGCTTCTTTAGCTAGTAATGCCTCTTGCTGACATTGCTCTTCTCTTCCTATTTCATGTTACTTACAGGCTTATTGATCAACCATGCCTGAATTAGGCTTACTGTTGTAGTGGTCTGAATGTATCTCATCTAAGCTTCAGGTATTGCCAATACAATAAAATAAAGAGGTGGGGTCTTTAAGACATGGTTAAGCCATGAAGTCAGCTACCTCAGTGATGAGATGGAACCCTGCATAAAATAGAATTTTCAGAAACTACTAAAATTTTCTCTTATACAGAGGCTCCATGCTCAATCAAAGCTATCAGCATCTCTAGAATAAGAATGTTGTTTGTTCGTTGACTTGTTCTTAAGATCCCTCAATTATTCCTATGTGAACACAACTGGGTACTTTGTCAGATTTTACTGATACTGAATTTGTAATCCCACGAGGTACTGGCTGGAGAGACCAAAACAAAACAAAACAACAAAAAAACCTAATAAAGGCCTATTTATGAATTAAAAAATAATAAATTTTCTCTTACAACTCAGCATACAAGGATAAAACAACGTTTTCATCAGATGGAATGCTCCCATCAAACCTAATGCCTATGCGGTAAACTCAGATATTCCCACCTCCAGAATTGTAACCTATTAAAACTCTGCTCTTAATGGAGTCTGATTTTCTGTGGTAGCTTAAAAACAGACCAAGATACATGCAGTTCCCTGTCCTTACATTCTCCATTCACACAGAGAATAATTTTGCACCAGGCCAAGTTAGGATTCCTTTCTATTGGACTTCTCCAAATGTTCTTCAGCATCACATGTAAAATATGATTAAAGGCAATAGTGATATCACAGAGAAAATTGAATGATCGTTAAATTGGCAAGATCGGTGAATGTCACTCTCTGTGATGTTCTAATAACTCTTAGCCTGTACTCCTGAAATGCCAACTTCACCAAATATCTTCCTCTTTTAATTTCTTCAGGATGTTTCCATGCTTCCTTCACTAGTATTTTAACTGAAAGATGAAAATATTTAAAACAGAAAGACATTAGGGACAAGGCAGATATGGATAAGGAGATGTGTGTGCTTGCTTTGGGGGTGTGTTGCAGTTGAAGTGGTTCTGACAGCCAAGTGCAGAGGCAAGGGACAGTGTGCCACTTTTCTCTGACTTAAAGGGACTACAGCCAGTTTCAGAGAGGATCATGGCCAGGCTGTTCTACTCTAGTGAGCAGTTTATTAGGTTTGAGATTCCTGTGAGGACTGGGCTGTGGCTTGGATGGAAGCTTTCTGTAAGATGCAGAACAGCCTGTCTACTCCTGACAGCTAGATGACATTCACCAGGAGTATTCTTAAGTGGATTGGGCCGTATGTTTTTGTGGTTGCTTACTTCTACTTATATATATTTCAAGTGTATTTTGCTCTTAGATAATTTTTTATCTTCTTTAGGGAATAGATTTCTGTTTTAGGTGGTTAAATATGCTCTGCTTTAGCATTACGGGTCTTATATTCACAGGTGTCGCAAAAAGTCAATTTACATGAAAAGCCACCACAGTGAGATGCTATAAAGCCTGAGAAGCAGATGTGTGTGACTCGCCGCTCACATAGTCGGTGAGGAGGGAATTAAGCATTATTTTTCCATAAATGAACTTAAATTCTATTTCAGAATTTAAGTTAAATTGAAGTATGATGATGGTTAATCTTTTACAATTTTTATTTTATTTTATTTATTTATTTTTTAATTTTATTTTTTTTCCTGTTTCAGAACTTTTGTTTGTTTATTTATTTATTTTTATGGCAGACTCAGCCTGCCCTGAGGGCAGGGCTGGCGCAGCATGTGGTGCCGGGGATCGAACTGCGGTCCCTGCAGCTGCCCAAGCTTTCCTAAGCAGGCGCTTTAGACCACTGAGCCATCTTGCTGGGCCCCTACAATTTTTATTTTAAAATATGGTCTGACACAGAATTTCAAAATCAGATAAGAGGAAATTAAGATGGCTGTTGTAGCGCATATTGTTATCTTCAAAGTAGTTTTTCAGGTCAAACAATCATTAACTGTTCTTTTCAATAAACTAATAGAAATTAGTAGCACAGTGCTATAACCTGAAGAATGAATAAATAAGATGTGGTATTTTTATGCAATGAAATATTGCTCAGCTGTAAAGAAAGATAAACTTGAGGATCTTATAGGCATTGAGAGACACAATCATCAGTGAAATTAATCGGATCCAGAGGCATAGACATTATATTGTCTCCCTAGTGTGTGATGGTCAGTCTTGGTTGTCAGCTTGGTTGGCTTGAAACAATCCTCCGAGATTAGTAAAGCACATTTCCACAGATGTCTTTATGGATCATCGAGGCCTTGAAGACTGCACGTGGTGCCTGTTTCTTCCTCTCCTGCTCTTGCCATCTCTCTGCTTTTCTGATTCCACATCTGAGGCCATGATATTTCCACCTTGCATCAGCTGACCACAAACCAAATCCTCTGTAACTAAGATCCAAGCCGAGCCGGGCATGGTGGCTCATGCCTGTAATCCCAGCACTCAGGAGGCTGAGGCGGGAGGATTGGTGTGAGTTCGAGACCAGCCTGGGCTACAAAAGTGAGCTCAGGATCAGCCTCAACTGCACAGCGAGACCCTGTCTCAAAACACACACACACACACACACACAAAAAGATCCAAGCCGAACCTATCCTCTGTAGTTTAAGGGTGTTTAGTATCTTGTCCTTGCTACAAAACATTGACCAAATGTCATTCAGTCCAGGGACTCTTTTCCCAGCTTTTGTTTTTCACTTTTCTAAGGAACTTATCCATCACCAGTATTTGGACTATAGAATCTGGTATTGGTTGCTATACATTCATGAGTCTTTGGTTGTGATCGGGGGTAATTATCAAAATATACTTTTGAAATAATCACATTCTGCTACTCATATTTCACTAGGGGTTAAAGAAATGTTTCTACCCAACTGCCCCTTAGAGCATAGGTAAAGTCATGGGGCTTATATCTTCCTTGATTCCCCTCAGGAACCTGGGTTGGAATGAGGTCAGAGTTGAAGATGCTTCAGTTCCCTATGCTTATCAAGAGTTAAGTTAGGTTTATACCAGGTTAAAAGAACCCCAAAGAGTCAGAGTAGAGATAACTTTCATAACTGCACCCCAGTTTTTATTCTACTTTCTTCTCCTTCCCCAGGTTAAAGACAATAATAGGCTGATGCTTCTTGCATATTCTCAAAGCTGTTATTCAAAGGCAGTCTTGGTGGCCTGAGTTCTTTAAATCTTTTAGGCTTTGCCTTTTCACAATTGAGAACAATTATCCCATTCCTCTGTTGTTTCATATTTAGTGAAGCAACAAATGCTGCTACTAAAGAGGGAAGTATTCAAAGAATTGTGAAGAATGCCACAGTATCTTCAGCCAGCACACATGCAAAACACTTGACCCATCTCTCAATCCTGTGAACAAGCATCTTGAGCACAAGATGCATCTGTCACCTAGAAACCTACCCGGTCTTTGGATCACTCTAGGAGGAGCTTCTTGTTACTGTGGTCTGAACTCTTTTCTTGCATAGCTTCCACAGGCACAGATCCATTTCCTGAGAATGTTAAACTAAAGCAAAACTACCCAGGATCAGTTCCTTCCAGGATCCTATGATGTCCTCTTTTGTTCCCCAGCCAGTAGCTCAGAAACAGAACTCCACACCAACACATGGAAGGAAAGGCTAAGTCTTTAAAAACACGGTGTTGTAGCTATCCTGCCATCCAAAACATGTCCAACCAACTGGTAATCCGTGTTACGGTTTAGATCTACAATATCCCCCAAAGTCTAATGTGTTCTGAGGGGAAGGCTGAGGAAGTTGAGTGGATCCTAGGGTACTGTAGTTGTCAATGAATTCATCCCTAATTAATATGTTGCAAGACATGGAGACTGCTTGGAAGAGTGAGTCACTGGAGGTATGCCTTTAAAGGGTGCATCTCCTGCTCCAGCTCTTCCCTCTGCTTTCTGGCTTCCTTGGGGTGAACAGCTGTTCTCCACCATGTTCTCCTATTATGCTATTTTGCTTTGGAACCAGCTAACCATGGACTAACTCTTCTGAAACATAAGAGAAATTAAACATTTCTCCTTTACTTGTAGGTGTTGGCTTTTTTTGTTGCAGCAAGAGTGGAGCTTACTACTATAGTCTGTGAAGCTTATCTTCCAGTGAAGGGATCTGGGGCCCAATGTGTATGTGGGAAGGAGGCAGGGTACAGATTAGCCCAACTGAAACCTCTGGGTGAGATCTTAGTATGAAGTTCTGCAGGCTCCATGCAGCCTGGCTTTGCGTGTCTCCAGCCTCAGCTCACCTCACACTTTCCTGTGCTTTCTCTGAATACACTGCCCATCTTACATTTCTCTTTTCTGGGCTTCCTCTTCACACAGGGCATTTGCTCTGTTGTATCCAATCACAGAAATGATTTTTCTTCCTTTGTTCAAAATTACTTTCCTTCAAACTTTGGCACAAATGATATGTCCTTGGGGAATTTTGTCCAATTCCCTTTACAAGAGTTCATCTCTTTTTTTCCAGATTCGCTAATTTGCACCTCTTCGTATGATCTCATTTCTCCCATTCTACCCCTAGGGCTTACAGTCGGCTGGCAATATCGATGGGCACTGCACAAGTAGCTGTTGAATGCGTGACTGACGGCATGATGCCAGTGTGCAAAGGAGAATCTCAGCCCTCTTACTCAGCAAGTCCTTTTTCGCTCTTCTATTTTGATAACTACGTATTTCTTTTCCTCCTAATTACAAGGCCTGCTTCCAGAAAGCGCAAGAATCAAATAGTTGGAAAAATGAGTGAAACTTTCTTTTTTCTTCCTCCAGACCTCCAGGCTGTGGTGGTGATTATCCTGTAGTCACCCAGAACCTGTTTAATGAGCAACATAAAGCTGTAGAGAAATAATGTTTCCTAGGATTAGAG
Organism: Myocastor coypus; assembly: GCA_004027025.1. Taxonomy (NCBI): domain Eukaryota; kingdom Metazoa; phylum Chordata; class Mammalia; order Rodentia; family Myocastoridae; genus Myocastor; species Myocastor coypus. The sequence continues at coordinate 39,761 of PVJA010003257.1, forward strand.
CCAAAGATTACAAAGATGGCCTTCAAAATAGAACAACTGTGAAAACAAAATACAAAATTCAGGGGATGATTTTTATCCAAATGTCACATTTTCTGCTGTGTGGTATTTACAGTATATTTTGTTAGTGTAATGACATGCCATTAGTGATGAAATGGCAATTTATAGTCCTGGGAAATGATATAGTATTTAAGTTGACTAGATGTTCTCAGAAGTTTCTAACCATAGAAGCTCCTCATGATTATGTTCTTTCACTGAGCTATAGTTTATCTTCAGTTGAGATATCATTATAGATCCTTTGTCATACATCTTCGCTGCATATGTAGTTTCCTAGTTAACAAAAAACATTTCTGAAATAAATTTATTTTTCATGGAAATCAGATGTGTTAATTTAAACACCCTTGCTAGATTTAAACAGATTCTTGATTAAACTTTTATAAGTGGGATATTTTCCCAGTATAATTTCTTTTCATCAACATATTTGGAAGAAGTGTTATCAGGGAATATTGTTCACACTGGTCAATTTCTTTTGAGAAGTATATTATCAGACTTTCTGTTGGCACAGTAAATTGATTACCAAAAAGAAATAAAAAATAACATTTAAAACTGTAAAAGGATGGCAACTTGGAAAGAGTGGTTTGCTATTTAATCTGTCCAAATTTTATTTTGCATGGATACAATTTAAGCTGGCAAAACTAAGGAGTAAGATACATTTATAGAAAGATGACCTAAAGTTTTTAAAAAATATATTTGAAACTGAGCGAACAAGACATTTCCTTTATGATTAGATATTTTTGTTTATACCATAATCTGTATGTAAGAACACTTATGCAAATAAGGATATGGAAAACTGTCTTGCAGCTAATTCAGGTACTCCAAAATGAATTGGAAAAGCACAAAATAATCATCCAGCTCATTTATCATATTAAGTATTTTTCCAATGCTGTTTATTTGCAGAGAAAAGCCTTTTGGATGATTTCTATTTTGCTCAACAAAATGTATACAGTTTATATAAACAGAAATGGCAGTTGGTTTAGAGATTTTGTTGAGAGACAATTTAAGAAGGATATCATTGCAAACAAAGTAGCTGTTCAATGCATGAATTCTGATAGATTTTACTAAAGGAATTTCTATAGGCCAATTATGAGCCAATCATAAATTTTGAGAGTCTAAATCTTGAAGCCATTTTTATTGGTTACTCATTTAGTATGGGTTGTTCCAAATTAAGATCAGAGATAGCAGGATATGGGGACAGTGAAAAACAGCAGAGAAATATGGAAGATAAACAACATATTTGTATAGAAACTATGCAAACTTTGCTACTTTTTGCTCATAAAATCTTTTGGAAAAATATGAAAATTATGTACTGCCATTAAATGTCCAGTGTAATTAATTGAGATAGATATATGACCTGTTTATGTGAAATAATTAATATCTGTGCAAAGAAATATATATAGTATTCTTTTTTTTTTTTTTTTGCCATACTGGGAATTGAACTCAGAACCCTACACTTGTCAGGCAAGTACTTATTCTACTGAGCTACCTCTCCAGCCCATGATTCATAGTCTTCTACATTGCCTTCCATTCTAATTTAAGTGAGGAAAAAAACTTTCCATAAGACAAAATTGTTCACTAAAAACATTGTTTAATTCCAGTTTTGAAAATTTTTCAGTATTTTCCGGTACACTCTTTTGGGCAGAAATGTACTTCAATAAGCTAGTGTTGGCATCATAGCTGGTCTATCTTGTATACTGACTGAGTAACAAAATGTTAAGGTCACATCAGGTGAGAAAAATAAATCACATGACTTGTTTGGGATCATAAAACCTTAAAATCCAGGTACTATATAGCAAATCAGCTATTTTCTTTACACTTGTCTGCCTACTTTTCTTTTTGTCTGAGGAAGTTATAAGGAAGACTAAACTAATGGGCTGTTCTTCAGGGAATAAAGAAGTCTCCAGTCAAATCCAAATTACATAAATTTGGGTATAAAGTTATTTTCCACAATTCTATTATTTCCGACTCAACTGATTCCAAGCAGCAGTCTTTCCCCATGCTTTAACCTTTAGCTGTTCCTACCACAAACAGAAGACTGCAAGAGCATGCACTTTCCCATAGAGTCCCACCCTTAGAAACTGAAATAAAAGGGGAAAAGGCAACCACCCTTGGGCCCACAGAGTGCCTACTTAGTGAGTCCCTTCTGTCCTACTGCAACTGCAGAATAATGAAGTGGATGGTGACAGAGAGTGATTCGTGAATTTATTATTTAATTTATGAAGTATCAGTCATAGATGTATATATTTCAGACTATAAGATAGATGGGAAAGAAATAAGAGCAGAAGTGGAGCACATCCTTCGGAATGTACAAGCCAATGGAGTTAGTAAGCCAATAAACACTGAATGAGTACTAAAAGATAGCAAAGCCATCTTTGCCTGGGGTTCCATAGCCAGCATAGCATGTGGTATCAGGGCTTGCACCCAGTTTCTTAATTGGTAGGCTAGTGCTTATAGCACTCTCTAGCCCAGAAAGCCAGCTTAGGGATCCCAAAAATTGTGGTTTGAGTGCTAACTCAGTAGTTGTGACTAACACTATCCTACTCCTTTCCAGACATAACAGAGACCTTGGAAACCCTGTTTTAAAATTTTTTTAAAAAAATATCTTTATTTATTTGATACAGGATCTCACTATGCAGCTCAGACTCACAGTTATCCTCCTGTCTCAGCCTCAGCTTATGCCACCATGCCCACTTTCGTTGGCCAGCACAGCATGCCTGGGGGTTCCATGGCCAGCACAGCACGTGGTACCAGGGATTGAACCCAGATTCTTAATTGCTAGTCAAGTGCTTATAGCACTCTTCATCCCAGAAAGCCTGTTTTCGTGAAGGATTTATGGTTAAATGGATGCAAGAACATGAGGTAGTATAGTTATGTATAGATTTGTTATTATGTGGAAGAAAATAGTTTGGAATGAATGAAGAAATATTATTTTTATTTTCAATTACAAATGTTAACACCACTCCTAATGTGAACACAACTCGAAGTTTACAGTCAGATAAAGTATCACCACATTGTTTATCCATGCTGTCTTTCCTGTGGTACTCATTCAACATTTTCTGATGTAATTATATATACACATTTAATTATAAGAAAAATAAAGAACTCCAGTTTCCCTATGATAACATCTATCAAAGCTACGTTAAAATATCATAACTGTTACTGTGTTCATACTGACATTGGTGCTGTCAAGCCACTGGATATTTCCAAAATTGTCTCTTATCCTCCTCTTTTATTTTATTTCATTTTATTATTATTTTTTTTTTTGGAGGGGAGAGTCTACAGGGTGTTCAGGGTCTCACTACTAGATTAGACTCTTAGTGATCTGCCTGTTTGCAGCCTCCCAAGAGTTGGGATTATAGGTGCCCACCACCATGCCCAATCTCAATTGCCATTACAGTGTTCCCAGGTGGCAGAGCTGGGATGACAGGTCCAGGGATCAAACTCCTCGCCCCTGAACCTGTTTGCAGCTACTTTAATATGCTAAGCTATTTGGCTGGCCCTTATCCTCCTCTTAATACCTGATATCAACTAGCCATTCTTTATCTTTTAAAGAATGTTATATAAACAGAATCGTGCCATATGTAAACTTCTCAAATTGGACTATAAAACTGCACATAATTCTCTATAGATTCCATTGAGATTGTTGCATATATAGTTGGTTTCATTTTATTGTACAGTAATATCTCAATATGGATAATAGCACAATTTGCTTAATTCTCTAAACAAAATCATTCAAACTCATAAGAATACTTGGGTTTTCCAAGGTTTTAAAGATTTATGGATAATCTCACTGTAAAAACAATGAACAGATCTGGGACAAATGCCCGAGAGTGATTTTTCAGTGATGTGGTAATTATGTGTTTAATGTGAAGAAAAATTCCCCTGTGTATTCTCCACATATCTAACTCTTTGAACTCATTTTGTGCGATTTTCCTCCCCACTCCAGTTGACATAGTTTCAGGTTAATATTTTCACTTAGTTATTGTATACTGATCCAACCTACAATTTCTCAAACAAGTGGACAGCAAAGGCTAAATAAAAGAGACACATGGTAGGATTTCAGGGCTCCTGGAGGATCAAAATCCTCTCACAGAATTTGAGGTTCTCTAGGGGCTAAGACTAAGATGCTCTCTGGACAGAGCCCATGTGTGGCACCCAGAACAAGAGACAGGAATGCTCAAGAAGGGTGGGAACTGCTCAAGTATGTCTCCAAGTAAGGCAATAGGTTAATTTATGAGAGTTGCCTTAACTCTAGGAAGGTTTTCACACAGAAGTGCATTGCCTGAGGCTGTAGTTTTTATCTGGTCGAGGTTGGAGTCAGGTGTCCTTAGTTGTGACCCTGTTTGATCCTTTGAGGCTTCACGACTTCACCCACCATTACAGGCCTGAGCAGGGGCCAGTGACTCACAGAGATCCACTTGCTACCAGTCTACTCTCCAACTCCAGACAAGAGTCCCAGCCCTGGGACAGACTCACAAATAAACATGGAATCTCTTGTTCATTTACATCCTCCTGAGAGCTGCTTTGCAGTAGCCTCCATCACTATAGTTCTAGTATATCCTTCACATCAGGTGCATCCCTTCCTGAGGACCCTTGCATGCATTCTCTCCTTTCTCTAGGTATCCATGTGAATATTGCCTTGACCTCCTGCTGATACTTGCTCAGATGTTACCTTCTTAGGCCTTCCAATCTGCCATGCTTAACACTAAACCATTGGTCACTCTCTATGCACTCAACAATGTAGCACATACTTTAATCATTTACTTTGGTTATTTTGTGTCTTTCTTCATTAAAATTCATGCCTTGCACTGAATCTTGCATCCCCAGACTTTTAAAAATCTCTTCATTTGTGAAGATACTAAGTTATCTAGGGATCGTTGAAATACTGCATAGCAAAGTGACACTTCTAGTAATACCAAATCTGGTGGCATAAGATGAACTGTACTACATGCTCCTTCTGAAGCATTTATACACGGATTTCTCTTCTAAGCTTACACTAGTGCATTCATTAAAAATCTCTCTTCACATGTATTTCCATTTTCCCCATTGTAAACTCACTACCAACTGTATAATTTCTTCAATATCTGCATATTTCTAAAGAATGGGATCTGATCAGTCCTCTGATGACCATCAGGCCTTATCTTTACAAAATTCTTTTTAAAAATTATTTATGTATTTACTTATTTATTTATTTGGTACAAGGTCTTACTATGCAGCTTGGACTCCTAGTGATCTTCCTGTTTACAACCTCCCCCATTTTGGGATTACAGGGTGAAATACCATGCCCCGTTTCAGGACACAGTGCTGTGCCAAGAGTTTGGGGGCCAGCACAGCATGTGGTATTGAGGCTCAAACCCAGGTCCTTGAGCTTGCCAGGTGGGTGCTTAGATCACCAAGCTATCCTCCAAGCCATAAAATTCTTGTAATAGCACAACTTCTTTGGAGGCTGAGGTAGGAAAATCATGAGGTCAAGCCCAGCCTGAGCTACTTGGTATCTTCAAAAAAGAAGACTCAAAAAAAAAAAAAAAACTGTCTAGAGTTGTATTTCAATGCAAAGGCCCTGAGTTTAGTGTGCAGCATCACCACAAGGTACAAAGACTCTATAACAAGTTACCTCATAGTAGTCATGGACCCTTATTCATAGTTCAAGCATTACGTGGTCATCTTCCAGACAAAATTGCCTAGGACGATTTTCTCAACAGCAGTAAGTAGACAAGCCTGATTGCCAAAGGGGAATGATTCTTCTATAATATGCTAAACAACTTTGGGGATCTGTTAACAGTTTTATGGATTTAAAAATCATGATGGTTTCCCGACTGTGGCAATTCGAGTAAAATACACCTAACTGAACGGGCCCAGCATAGTTCTGGGTGTGGAAGACACACATCAGGGTGGATGACGGTCAGAACACTACGCTGGGGATCAAGAAGCAAGGCTGGCTTCCACTTCCTTGGGAGGAGCTCTAGTCTTCACCTTCACCTTGGATATTGTCTCTGAGCTTCCCACACAGACCTCAGCCTCCAGCACCAACCTTTCAGTCTTCCGACACAGACCCCTCAGGCTCCTTGCATGAGCCACACTGGATGCAAACCTGAGCTCCAGGCCTTGGACTGGATCCTTTAGGTCTCCAGGGCACAGATAGCCCCTTTGCACTCTCCCGGTCTTACTCCACAGGCAGCCACTGCAGGCCAATCTGTAAATTCTTACATATCTCATATTATATCTGTTTCTCTGGTAAACACAGAGAGATACAAAAATAAAATCTCAGAATCCTTCCTTTAACTCTTCCATCTGTATACAAGCTATTTACTTAGTACACAGTTTAGGAAACAGAATCATGTCTCAACACTGATCAATAGGACTCAGGACCTCACAGACACTTTGGCCTGGAAGAGATTTTCCTTGCTAAGAAGAATCTACATAATGGGTTGCTAATAGTTTGATTTCGCTTAGCTTCTACTTTTGAAATGAAACTGAATTTCATTACACAATAAACAAGGACTTTCCTGTAGAGTTTAGCATGTTTTCAGAAAAGTGACAAAGCCCTTTGCTTTGAATCATATCCTAGAAGGAGCTCCTAAGACTTCCTCCTCCCCTTTGAGAGTTCTCGGGAGTGGAGTTTGTCTCAGATATTATGGCTCCACTACAACTCCCGTAAAAGTTTACAAAATCAAAGGGAGGAATGTCAGAACTAAGAAACAGTTCACAATTGGAGTGGATTTGGTATAAGTTCTGTTATGGTTCTATTCATAGAAAAATGTTTCCACTACGCCATGTATGACCATACTCATTGTTTAATCTCTTATTCTATGTAACATGACAAATGTATCCTAAACTTCAGTGACAAGAAACTTTTATTTTTTTTTATTTTTTTTATTTTTTTTAATAGCCAACAACATTAATTTTATTTGCATTTATTTTATAATTAATTTCTTCCCGTGCCATAAGTTTTTGTCTCTTCAGTTTCTTCTGGGATATCTTTTTCTTCTGTGTAACCTCCTCCTCTGGCTTAGCAACAATTTGTTCCTTTTCAGTAAGGATCATCTTAATATGGCAGGGGGAGCTCATGTATGGGTTAATCCAACCATGAGCTCTGTAAGTACGGCAGCACATCTTGGGTGCTTTGTTCATCTGGATATGTTCAATAACCAGAGAATCTACATCTAAACCCTTAAATTCAGCATTACTCTCTGCGTTCTTAAGCATGTGCAGCAAAAATTCAGCACTCTTTTTGGGCCACCGACCCTGTGTCCATCCCCACTGTTTGGCCTGGGCACACCTACCAACTCCACCATTGTAACATCGGAATGGCACACACTGCTTCTTTAATGTGATATCCTTCAGACACTTGGTGGCCTTTCGGATATGCATGCCCTTGATGGCCTGGGCAGTTTCACGTGTATTCTTAAAATGAACGCGAAGATTTGAGCCTCTTGATTTGCATGATTTTGTGGGGTTTTCTGGGTCCAGAGAGTAGCGAACCATTTTCACAGGACACCACAGGCGGCTTACAGGAAGAGCGACACGAAACTTCTAAAGCACAACAAAATGCTGAAAAAAAATAACAACAAGCATGTTTTGTTTTATTTTTTAATCTATTTAGTACAGGGTCTACAGGATCTTACTACATAGATCAGACTCATAGTGATCTTCCTGTTTTCAGCCTCGCAAACATTGGGATTACATATGCGCCCTGCCACGCTTGGTCTCAATCGCTGTCTCCTGTCTCGCCAGGAATTAACCCCGGGGCCTGCGTCTGCCTAAGCAGACGCTTTAATCCTCTGAGCTACCTGGCCAGCCCCAGAAGCATGTTTTCTTCCCTAGAAAATTTCCATTACATCCAATAGTTATTTGTAATTATATCGTTTGGTGAGCTTCCCCCCCCCCATCTACAGATGAATGAAAAAATCCATTGTAAATAAGCCATGATAAAATTATCAAAGCCCAAAGAAACAAGGAGTGATTTAAGTTGGGTATATTTAATTTTGAATACATGGAATCAATTTAAATTTCATCAGAACATTTAGTTTTCTTCAGTTTTGTTTCTCTTTCTTATCTTTATGGGACACGAAGTGATTTTTCAGGAAACCTCCGTTTCCCACACATTGCTCACCTCCAACAACGGAAGGAAAGGATCTGCCTTTTATCGGTAACACATAAGCAGATGCTGTTAGGCAAAAGCACACACAGACAGTTAAGTTTCCTCTCTTCTTCTACTGCATGGAACATTCTTCTCTAATTGACTCAGTTTTTAATTCCCATGATTAGAGTACAACATTACCTAAATTGAAAGGAAGTAGATTAGACAGCAGCATATCTGAACTAGATGAATTATCTGCTGATGAGACTAGAATGACAAGCAATTATCATGCTTTTTTCTCTTTATTTTCCCAATTATCTTTACTTGTTTAATTATCTTAGATAGAAAATGAGGCCAATAAAATTTTCAAGACAAAAATTTGCATCATTTTAGTGCAGCTGATGATAAACACCAGCCAAGTAAGATAACCAAGAAACAATGTTTACATTTCAAAAGTCAGCTTTATAAGATCACCTTCCTCTTATTAGATGTATATACTGTCAGAGGCAGATGACCCTTGGTAAATCTGGGGCAACCATTAATCAAAAGACTTGAAAACGCTCATGCCCTATATTTTTACTTTCCACCTTCATTGTGACTATAATAACACCTTGGGGCTATAAATTTCTGAGAAATGAGATGCCAAGTAGCCCAGCTGCCAACACTGGAGAAGAATCCAGTTCTGTCAAGTGCTGCTAATGAAGGACCTGAGACATCTTGGAAATAATGCGGCAGCACCTGGCAGGTGGGTCTGGGCGGAATCCAGGCCTTGAAGTCCACACCACTCTTCTTTATTCATTCTGACTCTAGCACCTCAAACTGTGCCTGTCACATGGTAGGCAGACAACTGAGTAAATATATGTTGAAATTAGTTTTTTTTGCTGCACATTGTAACACTCAGTTTTTCTTCTATTATTGTACAGAAAAGAAAAGTTTATTTTGCATGAACGCTCCAGTTTGAAACTGGAGTTTGACAAGCCAGGCAGTGTCAGGAAAGCACATGCTATGATTTATTTATGTAAGACAGATTCTGTTCATGTGGGTGAGCGTTCCTAAGACAGCTCAGTGTTCTAAGTGCTGGTCTTTGCACATAGCAGTTACCAACTACATACTAGCCTCTTTCACTGATGAATTGTTTTATAATACTCTTGTACAAGATAACTTGCACTGCTTCATCTGTGTTTGTCAAACCAATTCTGACATTATGTCCTAATTTCTGAAATTTTCATGAGATTCAATGATCAGTATGTTTTACTTCAGGCTCGTCTGAAGTCATCTTTCATGTTGACCAGAGGGTGAGTCCTGTCACCATATCTGCTATGTTTTGCTGTTGATCTGGGCCTCACTGGAGTCATCGCCAAGTTTCTGCTGGAGATGTCTTTCATGATGCTCCCAAGACATCTGTGCTCAAAGGCCTTGATGGACATTTCACAGCCAAGATGGAGGGTGAGCTGCCCAGGGTATGGAGGGGCATACATCTCCCTTTGTTAGATATTCAGCAATGCTTGCTATCTGCCCAATTTGGAAAAATCAGGGTGTCTCTCCATCCCACCACCCTTTTACTTTTCTGTCAAGATCTAGTTCTTCAGCTCTCTCCACTAACTTATTTTTCTTTATCATATATAATTCAACTCCCCAAACAAGCAACTGAAGATAAGGAGATGCTCTTGGATCAGGTTAGGAGGGACTTAAAATGTTTATTTCAACTTTGAAGACCTAAAGGTATAAATAAGCTCTGAAGGAAGAAGAATCCAGGTTCAGGACAGAAGTGCTTGACTGCATTTTGGGATAAGTAGAAATACTTGTATTTTATAAATTAGATAGTCATATACGTTTTTGATACTGCTGGGACCTCAGCTAGAAAGCATTTCTGTTGTTAGGTTCTAATGGTGGAGTCCCACTGGCCATAAGAAGATTCTGGTGGCAGCATGGCCTTCCTGGTAACGTCTCCAAGACTCAAAGCCTAACTCTTCTCTCTGAGGCCCAACCCCGATGTTGATGCAGGCTACAGGTAAATTCTAGATAAGAGGGTTAATGATCACCAATTAATTTTAAGTCAGACATAAAGGTGGCAATTGGACCAGACACTTACCTGAGCAGACCACTAAATTTAATGTCTTTCATAAGAAATCAAAAGAGAATATCTGGTGATGACCATGAAGTTAACTCAAAGCAAGATCGGTGCATTTATTAGCCTTACATATTTAGAAACTCTTTCACATCTCGGCCTTTTGGCTAAGATGAAGTGTAGAAACTGGGAAGGGCAACCAGAACCTGACCCATGTCAGGAAATTACCTGACAGCCTCCATAAGGCCCCTCCATAGTCTTTGGAGCTGATCTACCTTTTTGTGTTTTACAATTATAGTCTTCATCCATCTAGAATTGATTTTCCTGTACTATGGGAGGGAGGCCTTGAGTTTTGTTCTTTTTCTTGGATGACTAAGCTTTATGCCAGTATCATTCAGTTAACTCTCTATAATGTCACTGTTGAGCTGCAGTGCTGTCCCATTCACAGTGCTGCCCTAGTCCCTTCTGGGCTTTCTCTGTGCTCTGCCAGGATGGTGGTGTCCTCATGCATCTAAGGTGAGAAGGCTATCATCCCAACTTGGCTCTTTCCTTCTGTTGACCACCTTTGGCCCTCCATGCTTCCACGTAAGTTTAAGAATTCTTCTTTTGATTTCCATGAAAAAGCTTATTGGGATTTACACTGGAATTATTTTGAGCCTATAAATGAATGTGGGAGGGAACAATACAAGCAGAATATTGGGTCTTGGTATGCACCAACATGACATCAATTTTCAGAGTTTGCGCACCTTTACTCAACTTTCATGGCACCATTTGTCAATTTATGTTGCAAATGCTAACTACTTTAAACTGTACTATTACTTGAAAAAATGCAATTTTCTATACACATTGATTTTTACATTTGGCATCCTTATAATGTTTAATTTTAATATTTCTGTTATTTCTTAAGGATTTTTGAATAGGCCAAAATGTTATCTGAGTAATTATACTTTTATTTCTCCAATGTTTTCCAAGATCTGACCAAAAACCTATTTAATCATGTTGAGTAGAAGGAATGGCTATACATACCACCCTCTTGCTATTGATTTCATGTTCATATTTTTGACATTTCTTCATGTATAACATGTACCATAGGTTTCTTTTGTGAGTGTGATTTTGTAGTTTGGGCCAGTAATTCTTTGCTCTTAAGAAAGCTCTTCTGTAAGATTCAGTTTCCTTAAGAGCTTTTGCTTTATTCATTTTAGTGAATAAATGTTATCCCTTCTTAACTGCATTATTCATCTCTCTAGATCCTCAGTGTGGTCAAGATGGATACCTCTGATATGCAAATTTTAGGCTAGTTTTTCCGATGTCCTTTTTGACATTTTAAAAGCTTAAATTCTTTATTTTTATTTTTTATTACTTTTAATAAAAAGTAACATTGAGACAGTTTCAAATCATGTTACTAATACAGTCACAATAATTAATGCAATGCATATTGTTATCTTCATAATAGTTATTTAGAGTACAGGATGCAGACATGACAATTTTTCTAATCCTATTGGTACAAATATTTTTTCTCATTGAACTAAGAGAAATTAGTTGTATACATAGTCCAATATTCCATAATAGTAGTGAGTTACTGGCAGAACTGCCAGTGTTGGAAAATGGAACACACAGCCAATCCACTCAAGAGTACAGATTTTTAAAAAAAGAATTTAACATAACTGCACCAAATGTCTACATTAAATTCTTTTTTTAAATGTCTATAGTCTTGAATGGATTGGCTATATGTTTCACATTTTCTTATGTCATTGCTTTCAGTTACTTTGTCATCAAGATTATCATCTCCTTATAAAATGAGTAAGGGAGAACTTTTTCTTCTCTGGCTGAAGAATTCTTAGGACTCTCTATGCCCATCCATCCTCTTACTTTTTGCATGTATTTTTTATACAAATACAAAAAAATGCATATTTTATTATTTCCCCACTCTTGTCATTCTTGCATAACATCAGTCTTTTATTATACACTATTTTACACTGTTTGTTTTAATTTTTAGCATATATCTTAGAAACTACTTTTTTTAATGTTTAATCTCCTTCATAATACGGACTATGGAGGAAGGAAAAGGTGAACACATTTTTAAAAGAGCTGACAAGTTCATTTTCACATTTTACAATACAAATGAAACTGTACTTTCTGCACTTTTGTTTATCGTACTTCTGCTTCAAACTATTGTTCGATAGGAAGGGGGAGCAAGTCTTCCTTGTCGTTCATGCTATTAGAAAACACCCAGAGTCACCACACCATGATCCCCTGGTGAAGCAGAATAATATGAAACTGATACCGAGAGGCCTCCCCCTCCACTTTACCTGTCTGGTCGAGACCTTGCTGGCCAAGTGGGCACCATCGTGGGCTAAATTGTTGGTTACATCACTGGACCCAGGCATCATGGGCTTGTGACCTCCCATGGGTGGCCTCATTCCAGGAGCAGGTCCCTCTGGCATTGTCCCTGGAGCAGAGGGCCCATCATTGGCATCACGGGAGGGCCTCTTGCATGGGGTGCTGGCATCATACCAGGGCAAGGAGGACCCGGGCGACTGGGTGGGGGTGGGATCATAGTTCCTGCTGGGGGAGGAGTGGAGAATGGAGTAGGAGGTATCTTTCCTTGTTGAAATGTTGTTTTGTCTATCAGGCTCTGAGCTTGCTCTTCAGTCCATTTCTGGTAGTAGTCTTTCACATTCTCTTTATGTTTCCTACTACTGCAGTGTGTCTTTCTCATAGACGGAGAGTCAAGGGTGAGGTATGTATTGCAGTAGTCACAATAAAACTTACACGTGTTGCTCCATAGGCCATTGGCGGCTGTCTAGAAACTATGAGTATGTAGCATGGCCTCATTTTTCTTTATAGTTTTATAATATTCCACACAACAGTTATTAATCATGTCCCAGTTGTCTTCAAACTTTTCCTGTTACAAATAAAGCTGCAGTGTAGGGCAGAGCCTGTTTCTGTGGGCAAGACTTAAACTAGCCAATTAATTTCTTCCATAGTTGTCAGTTTTTTATTTCTTCTTGATTTATTTTGACAATTTTCTAGGAAAGGATGTTTTTCAGGAGTTTAACCATTTTGTTTACTTATCTGTTTTTTCATGAAGTTGCTAATGATTTTCTTTCCTTAATCTTTGCTGTATGTGCAGGCATGGCTTTGATTCTCATTTTCTACATTATTTGTGATGGTATCTACTCTTGGTTCATCTTCCTAGATAAGTTTCTCAGCCTTGGCATCTTGGGTCATGTGGTTATTTGTTGCGGATTTCTGTGCACTATGGAATGGTTAGCAGCACTCCTGTCCTCTGCACACTAGATGGCGCTAATGCTCCGACCACAGGTGTGTCTCTAGGCCGCAGAAGACTCCAGACGTTGCCTTTGTCCCTGGGAAAGAGCAGTGGGATGGACGCGTGCTGGGGGTGACAGCAGACTGCCCCCCCCCCCTTTCCATGCACTGATCTTGAGGTTTGGCAGTAATATCAGCCTTCTTGGAAAACTAACTTTAGCAATTTTAATTATGTCTTTTTATTTCATTAATTGTTACTTTTTATTTTTATATGTTAGATTTTTAGTGCTCATTTCCTAGCCTTTAAAGATGGACATTCAATGCATTTGTTGAAGTCTGCCCATTTTCTAAGTAGCATTTCACTATGTCCTAAAAGTAAGTGGTATTATACTTTGTTCAACTTTTTCTCTCTCTCCATCCCCTCCCCTCCAACCCCGCCTCTCTCTCTCAACACAGGGTCTTACTACACTGCTCAAACTCATCATAATGATCCTCTTGTTTTCAGCCTCCCCAGAGTGGGAATTATAGGCATGCACTACCACACCCAGTCTTGTGGTCAGTTCAGCACATCCAGGGTGGGGCTGGGGCAGCGTATGGTGCCTGGGATCGAGCCCTGATTCCTGCACTTGCCTAACCAGGTAGGTGCTTAATCTGCTGAGCTATCTCATAGGCCCTTTAAGTCACACTTTTAATTTTACCTATTTCTTATTTATTCATGGATTAATTAAAATGTTTTCAGAGTTCCAAAATTAATTAATGTTTACCTTTTCAAAAATTGGCTTTTAATTTAATTGTCATGAACTTCATCCACATGGTTCTAATTCTTTTATAAGAACTGAGTCTAATTTGTGACTTAGATCATGGTCAATAATATTTATAAATGTTTCATGTATTCTTGAAAATAGTATCTACTTATTTTATAGTCTCTTATCTCAGTTCTTTTCAAATGTTTTTGTATCGTGTAGGACCAGGGCAGATGATAAGGTTCTTTGTGTCTACGTGCCAGCCCACTTTTATCTATTCCCCTGACAGGAGTTAAAATCTGAACTTTTTTTTTTTTTTTTTTTTTTTTTTGTGTGTGTGTCTGTGTGCAGGGTCTCACTACACAGCCTAGACTCATAGTGATCCTCTTGATTTCTGCCTCCTTAGTGCCTGGGATTACAGGCGTGCTCCACCAAGCCCAGACTCCATCACCCGCTTCAGTGCACCTGAGGCCAGAAACTCATTATGATCCTCCTGTTTTTAGCCTCCCCACAGCAGGGATTACAGGCATGTACCACCAAACCTAGTCTCGGTAGCCAGCCCAGCACATCCGGGGTGGGGCTGGAACAGCATATGTTGTCCTGGCTCAGCATGCGGTGCCAGAGATCGAACCCTGGCCCCTGCGCTTCTCTAGCTAGCACGTAGTCCACTGAGCTATACTGCCGGCCCTTGAACTGACTTTTAACCTTAACAGTGTAATAGTTTGCCAGAGAATGCATTGAGTCAAACCTTCCAAACATTCCAAACACTTCTTAATGCCCGTTAACCTATTAACTGTAGGTCATGAACCTTAACTCAGCAACAGGAGAGCACACAGGATGAAGAAGATGGATGAATACTTTCCCCAAATGTCTTCTGCTCTATTCTTCTCTGACAGTCTTGGCACTGGCTTCACTGTTAAACTGGTAACAAGATGAACTTGGTGTAACATCAGATCTAAAACTCACCTGAGGGAGACACGCTGTTTCTTCCACGGTTCTGCTTATAATATTCCTAAACTGAGCTCGTCCCTCCTTGTTTCTTTCCTTGACACGGAAGGACTCCGTGTTCCATAATGCACATGACTGAGTGAAGCCAGGAAGTGGAACCATGAACAAATCAGGGTGTTCTTACCCACAAAAAGCAGGAAGGGCTTTCCACTGTTGGCCGCAGGAGCATGCGGAGTGCAGGGAGCACCTACAGAAACATCTGCAGGCACAGTGCATTAGAAGGTCGTTTTGGAAAAATCAGACCCTCTCATTTTGCATGAAGCTTGCTTTTACATTTTATTGTCTCCTTTACTTCTTATAATAGCTCAAAACTTGTAACCACATGCCTTAACTAGTTCTACCATGCCGGTGAGAGAAAAGTGCCAACAGAGATTCTCTGGAACGACCACCTAATCTTCTAAGTATAGTCTTTAAAAAACACTGAGGTGTTGATTATAACACTACTACCAGGTAAAGTAATACAACCAACCAGAATTGCAGATTTCCCTGGGTTATTTTTTAAAGGAATGGTAACAATCTTTCTAGTCTTCAAAGTCTTAGAAAAATCCTTTTTTCCAATGATACTTCCAGGCACAAATTTATATTCACAGGGAACAAAGCAAGCTGGTAACAGCTATGAGTATTCACACAGCCCTCTGTGCTGCACAGGAAACAGGACTGATATTCTTGGGAATGTTCTCCATTTAGTGCCTTATCAAATTAGACTGTTTGGATTTGTTTTATGATGCAGACAGCTCTCTGTATTTTATAACTTGAGAAGAGAGAACATCTCTTCATTTCTTTTAGGCTCCTTTTGTTAATTATGAAGACTTTCATTTTATTTAAGGCCACACTCAGAAACTCTATTACTTAGCATAAAAACTGTAAAACAGGCCCAAGACCTCATTTTTATTTGCAGAAATGCTATAAGACACGAATAAGATTTTACTCATTAATGCTAAAAGAAGAGGCATTCAGCATGAATCTTCCACATTCCGATTTTGCAGAGGAGGGATGTGTTTTTTGTCACAAAAATGGATTGACACAAACACACATAAAAGGAATCAACAAATAGTTGTTTTGAGAATATCCCAGGTTTAGAATGGGGGGGATGCGGATGGGGGGAGCCTAAGGCGCTCCAGGCGTGGCAGCGATTTTCCCTGCCTTCCTAAGGCCCTCCAGTGCTGGGGCTCTTCCCCCTCCCCCATAGCTAATCTGTACACAGAGCTGAATTCTGCAGCCCACACAACTGTACATCTTTGCTGGAATCTTGGCTTTCAGAGTCTGCTGATGTTAGATGAGACAGGTAGAAAGTTCCTCATTAAATATTGAAAGTTGGAAATTAAATGTCCAGTAAGTGACAGTATCCTCAATATGTCAAAATTTAGAGAGTGAAGTCTAAATAATCAGATTAATCCTTGAATGTTAAAAAGCAGATTAATATTTTCTTAAAATATCTGCAAATGTCTCATAGATATTTTCTTCTAAGAGATCACCTTTAAGTGCAATTGTTTATCCTTTGGGTTTCTTCTCAACGTGTGAAAATATTATTAATTGTTTACTAGTTTGATTTTCACTGCTATGTGTAATATAGTTTAAAGTTAATGGAAGGAACATAATTTTATGCATCTGTGATAATTTTAATATTTATCTTACACACCGGGCGTGGTGGCTCACGCCTGTAATCCCAGCACTTGGGAGGCTGAGGCAGGAGGATTGGTGTGAGTTTGAGACCAGCCTGGGCTACAGAAGTGAGCTCAAGGCCAGCCTGAACTGCATAGTGAGACCCTGTCTCAAAAAGGCAAAATAATAATAATAATAATAATAATAATAATAATAATAATAATAATTAATAATATTTATCTTACAGAAGATCACTTTTATCTCTAATAAAATTCTGACTGCTAAAGAGTAGTTTCTGTCCATATAAATCACCAATAGATCTCAGCGCTCCCAGCTTCTCATTTTTGTGCATCATCAGCTTCACTAATCACTGGCAGTCTTGGTTTCTTCACCAGTAAGATCAGGATTATGCGCTCCATCTCTGAGGGTGATGTGTGACAAAGTCAGGTATTCAAGCAAGCACTTATTTCCATGTCTTGTGCTTAGCTAGCTCTTAATAAATATTGTCATTAAAAACTGCTAGCTTTAATTAATTATGGATTATTAAGCCCCATTCACCCCTTTCTTGTGATTTTTTCTTAGTTTCTGTTCTATGTCATTGTGTCTTGCTTTCCCCAAATTCTGTCACAAGGTATGCTCTGGTATCCTCTTGTTTTTTTCCCTCAGTGATCACTGTCCAGTCTGTTGCATATAGCTGGGCCCCAAAAGCAAATTTATAATCCTGGCTGAGGTACTACCCTGACGCACTGATTCAGTGGTATTGTGGTAAGTAATAAAAAGGATCGTGCTCAGTAGTAGGATAAAACATGTCAAGTTGTGTCCAAATAACTGAACACTGTCAAAGGTCAAAATTTTTATAGGAATATACAAACATCAACCACCTAAAAAGTAAAATTCATATTATTATTATCCAGTCAAAAATTAGTACAATTAAAACAGCAGAAAAAAAGCCATAAAGGGAAAATCAATCAGTTGAAAATGAGAATGAGAGAAATGATACAGTTCATTATGATATCATTCAAACTGTGGCTATAACTGTATTCTATATGTTTAAGAAATTAAGAGGGAAGAGTAAGCATGTTTTATAAAGACAAAAACAAGAGTGTGAAGGACTCAAATTGGGTTTACAGACATTAAAGCTAAGTTACCTGAGATTTAGAGAATACCTCATCTGAGACTATGGTACTTCAGTTATTTTAGAAACAATAGCATGGTAAATTTGAAGATGCAGCCTTATACAGTCAAAATGAAATACCAAAAGAATGGAAATAAAATAGATTAGAAAGATCTATTAAGATCAATAAAAAGGAAAAATGGATAATTTGCAAGTCACTTCATAAAAAGGAGGTAGGGTACAGAAAATACATTTTTAAAAATATTGTTCATTCTATGTTAGATGAAACTGTATGCACAAATCCAAAATAATCACCAAATTTGTAATTTAAGGCATGTGAAACACACACACACAGACACACAGACACACACACACACACACACACCACAAAGCACATTACAATAAAAGTTAAACCACCAGGAAGAAAAATTCTAAAACAATCAAAGAAAAATAATATATCACACAGTGGATCACAAATAAGCTTAATAATGGATGCTTCGCCAGAAACCATGCATGTGGAACAATATCTTTATGTTACTTGAAGAAACATTCTTGCATGCAAGTGAAACATTATCATCTCAACCCTAAACTTTTTAAAATAATAAAAAACATCATTCACAAATGAAAATGATTTTTCTCATATGCACAAATGTTAAGGAAATGCATCACCACTTGTCCTGAGCTACAATAAATATGTTAAAGAAATCCCTTAACCACAAAAATAATGATACTATACAGAAAGCTTCATCTAAACAAAGGACTGTAGAGTTATAAAACTTCTACCTACATGGATAAGTATAAGGACACTTTTTAGTATAATTTCAATGTAGATATTTGGCACTTCAAGGAAACAAAAAACTGTATGTAGAATATAAAACCCATAGTACTTGGCCAGAAAAGATGAAATACATGTACAGTGTTTAAAGGTTCTCATATCAAGGCAACATGTCATTTGAATAGTGATTATGATCATATTGAAGATGCATATTATAAACCTTGATCAAGTCTTCTTTCTCAATGGAAAAAGTAATAGACTTTTTAAAAAACATTTTGGAAGACAAATTTGGAGAACGCTTTAGAATTTAAATTGAATGAATATTTTGGTCTAATTCTTTTTTCTTTTTCTGTATTTTTTAGGGCAGGGCCTACAGTGGGTTCCGAGTCTCACCACTAAATCAGACTCAGTGATCTGCCTGTTTACAGCCTCTCAATAGCTATTCAATAGAGACTCAACATGAGCACCTTTTAATACAGCAATTCATTTTTTAGGCACTCAGCCTTAAGAAGAAATGAGACAAATAAACACATGAAGAAATATTCCCATTACAGTATATTTGTAAAAAAAGAAAAATTAACCAAGTTGCAAATAAACTTAATATTTTTCAAAGTTATTTAAATTAATTTTGATTTAGCCATTAATGGGAGGTTGTCATCCAGACATTAAAGTTACGTTATTTAAGTATATTCTGATATAGTTCAATAAGTGAAGATAATTACAAAATATATAATAAAATGAAGGGCATTTAAGTTATTCATATAAAATAATCCTTTCTTAAAAACATAAACAATGTTTCATAGCTATGCCCAGTAAAATAACTAAAGTATTTATAGATAGTTGCTCGTAGTGATTATATCTGACTAGTGGAATTTCTAAGTTCTTTCTGTTTTCAAGGAACCTGTATTAATTTTATAGTGATATTTAAACTAAGTAATTCATATTTGAATAAAATATTTATGGTTATGCTACTTCTCATAGTGATATACTTTAATATATTCTAATCTTTCTTTTTTCTTTTTTTTTTTTTTTTTTCTCTTTTTTTGAGACAAGGTCTCACTGTGCAGTTCAGGCTGGCCTTGAGCTCACTTTTGTGGCCCAGGCTGGTCTTGAACTTGCACTGATCCTCCTGCCTCAGCCTCCCAAGTGCTGGGACTACAGGCACGTACCACCACACCCGGCAATATCTTCTAATCTTTCAACCAGAAATTTCTTAGAATGATAATGTACTTCAGACCAATAAATGAAGAAAGATTTTTTTAAAAAATCATTTGTGTGTTTTTCTTTCAATGCATTATAGAATACATTTAAGTATTTTTAAATTTACCTTTCTACTAGGTATTATTGTGAAAGTCTGACTTCATTATAAAGCTTAACTTGCAAATTATATTTTATTTTGCATTTACTACTTTGGCCCTTTTTAAGTAAATTCATTAAACTGATTTTAATGGCATTACATTTAGTGTGACTGGATACTGTCTCCGAATAAGAGGTCAGATACCATACCATCAACACATGATCACATCATCCTCCTGCCAGGTCCTTCTTGTCATGTGGAGACTTTGCTTTTCTGCCAATCATCTCAAATGTGAGCATTATCACAGAGCTTGATCGTATTCCCACTAGTCCATAGGTTCTCTCTTAGCACGAATCAACCCAAAGAGTCTGACGGGATCATCATGAATGTTTTCCTCCATTGCCTGGCTCTCTGCTGAGAAATTCTCTACTGGATTGGTTTTAGTTGCGTTGGCTGCCATTGCATAGAGCAGCTCATCTCTTTCCTTCTCTGACGGCTGAGTATTCTGTTTCCTTGGTTTTCTGCGCTTCCCCTTGAAGCTATGATCAAGTGAAGCATAGCACATCTGCCCTTCAGCTACAAACTGAAAAGAAATGTTTGTTAATTTTTCACTGTTATCCTGATCTATAACTTTTGTGAGTTCTAGAAATTTCCATGGCTTATAAAAGTAAAGTTTTCTGCTTTCAGCTACCTTGTTTTGCCAAATTTATCGGTACCATGAGATGAAAACAATAATCAACTTAAGTCCATGGTACCTTACATCCCTAGGACTCAATGCATAGTGCTCAACCTTCAGAGGCTGTAGCAGCAATCATCTAAGGGCCCCCAAGGATGGTTCAGGCTGGTGCAGACATTGGCCTAATTCCTGTCATGTTGGTTTTTTAGGTATGCAGAATGAAAGGATGATGGCATCACAGATGCTTCTACTCAGATTTCAGAAGGCCTTGGAAGGCATACAGTGTACTCCTGAGAGAGCAGTCTATGAAGCTGTGAGGGTGAAGCTGAAAGTGCTGCGAAGCCTCCAAGAAGGTGGAGAAACCAGGAATGTGAACGATCTACTGGAGAACGTCATGGGCAATGAGCAAAATGACCCCAAGGCAGGGGTCAGGAGGTTAACAACAAGCACATCCTAGTGGGAGGGTTTCTCAGGCCCTTTGAACGTGTAGCTCACCACAGATATCCCTTCGTATTAGACATGGAACTACAGAATTCCATGTCTGCTCTGTTGGGCTATAGTCTCACTTTTGGTCTGGTACATTCTATCCACTTTTCTTCTTTTTGGAAGGGGAATATTTACTCTGTGCCATTGTATGCTGCTAGCATTCAGCTTTCTATTTGATTTTTATAGGAGCTCACAGCTAAGAATAGGCCTTGAGTCTCAGAGCAAACCTTGAACTTTGGCAATGCTCCTACTGTTGAGAATTTGGCAATCATAGAGATAGACTAAAAACATGTTTGCATAAAGAGATATGAGTCCCAAGGAGGACAGGGTTGGAAGGCAATAGTTTAGATTTTAAAAATATTCATGAAATGCCTCATTTGTACAGAAAATGGGCTATGAGAAAGTGATTTGATAATGGGATTTTATGTTCACCAGTGGATTGGTCCACTAAAAAATCCATACCAGAATGAACTGTTGGGAGGACAAGATAGAAGAAACAGCTTAATGGGAGGGTGCTCTGGAAGAATATGTCTCCTGCCTGACTCCTCCTGTCCCACTCTGGCTCCTGGATGCAGCAAGAGAAACAGCTTTCCTCCACCCGCCCTCCTCAATGTTCTTCCTGCCTTGGCACTGCCCACCTTGGACCAAGTTCTCTGAAAACTATGAGAAAATATAAACAACCTCTCCTTTGACTTATGTATATTGGGTGTCAGTGATGAAAAATATGACAAGGATAACTGGACACACCTTTAATCTCAGCCCACTAGGAGGCTAAGGTAAGAAGATCATAAATTTGAGTACAATTTGAGCAATTTGGCAACATAATGAAACCAGGTCTGAAAATTAAAAGATAAAAAAGATCTCAGGGTACAGCTCAGTGAGTTGAATTTCCTCTACTGCATAACAAATTGATAGATGGAGATAGATGACAGATGATAGTTAGATAGATAGATAGATAGATAGATAGATAGATAGATAGACAGATGATAATATTGAAGACTACCTCCAATCTCCCCTCATCTCTAATTTTACTTCAGGTGTATTTTTGCCATACATTTTCCTTACCAGGGAAAAATTCCTTAAATCATTTCAGTTGGAACAAATATGGTAGGAATGAATTTAACAGGTCACAAGATCTACCTTGCACACTCTTGTTAGTTGATCATTTACTAATACCCAGCAAATTTCTGATTTTTCTCCCTGCATTTTTATGTATAACATGAAGATAACTATATCCACTTATCTGACTTGCACCTGGCAAACAATTAGTTCAGTTCTTTCTTACATATTTGTGGCTATGTCTTTTTGAAGAGGTAGAATATTGACATTTAGTCTCTAGCTGGCTTTGGACTCTGTCACCCAGGCTGCCTCAAACTCATGGTCCTCTTGCTCCAGACTCCTGATTGCTGGGATTACAGGTGTGTGCATGGATCCTCTTTGACCTCATTTTTGGATTGACCATGTAGGTATCGATCTATCCACAAGAGGGTCTGGTGGTCCCATCTACCTACAGATAGGGCAATACTAACCAAAGAAACTAATATAACTTGGGGAAAGAAATAGTCTAAAGCCAAGACCTTAAATTCAGTGTTCCAAAGCTTAGGGTTGAATCTACACTCTACCAAATACTGCTCTACCTAGGGAATACTAGTCAACTCCAAAAAATTTGTTAAGCTTCCATTTTTTTATCATTGAAATTAAAGTAGCAATGTCTATTTCATAGTATTGTGTTTAATAAATAAGGATAATGTATATTGAATCTGTTAACTATCATCCAAAACTTGTGGTTATAGCAAGTTCCAAGTGGAAATTTATTTATTTGATTTTATTTTTCATATGTTTATTTTTCAGCTTGCTCAGCCCACCCTGAGGGTGGGGCTGGCATGGTGTATGGTGCTGGGGCATTGAACTTGGGTCCTCTGCACCTGCCTAAGCTTGCCTAAGTGGGCGCTTTAGACTGCAGAGCTATCTCTCCAGCCCTGTAGGTGGAAATTTAAACACAGCCATTTAATAAACCAAATAGTTCTGTATTCCAGATTGACCTCTTATTATTTTAAAGAGAGAAAAATGAAACAAAATCATGCCAAAGTTGTAAAGACTTTTGTGGCTTGGGAGTGAGGAAATACCATTTGTATTAACAAAATCCATAAGCATATGGTGAGTATCTCCTTCTGGCACTCCTTTTCTTGATAAGACTAGAATGTCATATTTTTATTAGGCAGAAAAGATGGTTTCTTAGTCTGATTTTCTATTCTTAAAATAATCATATGTTAAAATTGTAGTCCCTGCTGAAATAACATCCTTTTTTCTTGTTTCTCCCTTCCACCATTTGTGCCACACAGTATCTTCAAATTCTCTCTGTAAGGCACATCTTTATATTTCACCACCTTGTGCTAAGTTCATCCACTAAAATTTAAATTTCATAGCCTGAGTTTCAAGGTTTTGCATTTTCATTACTACACCTTTCCTACATAACCTGCATGTAGCAGGCAAGTGGGGCAATTCCATTCCCTGTGCATGCCCTGTGCCATCATTTGCTTTGCCTCTTCTCAAAGACATAACTGGCGTCTTTTTCTTAGAGTTGAGAACAAAAACAATCAGGGGCTTCCTAAATCAATCACTCAGTCTCACTGGTAGAGCCGGCAGTCTGCTGGTTCTAAGAAAATGAAGGGGGTAACTTCGTGAGAAGAAACGGCGAGCACTTCCATATTCAGTGATCTCCAAACCAATACACACCCTAGACCTCTCATTCAGTTACAGGATGCAATATTTTCCTTTACTCCAAATGAACTTAAATTTGATTTCTGCATTTAATTCAGAACATTCCAAAAACTACATGTCTGGTGAACACTTGATCAGTTTTATCAAATATTACAGATTTGAAAAATGTGGGCCCTAAAAATTACCACAGATTAGACATTGAGTAATCACTGGAGACTTCTGCAGCACTATGTGGTAGAGCAGGGACTGGACACAAGGAGCTAGGAGGAAAGAGGTGCATATGCGGAAAGGAACGGACGCAGTGGAGGACAGGAAAGCCAGGTTAGAATTTAGAGGGAAAAGCTGTTAAAGTTAAGGGTTTTGCTTTTGTTTTGCTTTTAAATACTGAGATTTGTGTATACAGCTAGGCAGATAGTAATGACTAAGTGAAAAAAAGAAAAAGTTAAAATATATGCCTATATTGCTGGATCAAATTTTTATGCCTGTATCTTGTAATATGAGCAACTGCTTTGAAGATATCGATATGCAATGAACTAACAACTGTTACTCTACTATCATCTTATTTTGAAATTTTATTTATTTATTTAATTTTTGCGGTACTGGAGATTGAACTCAGGACCTTGTGCTTGCCAGGCAAGCGCTTGTTCTACTGAGCTATCTCTCTAGCCCTATTTTTAAATTTTATACCACTTTTTTTTTTAATCATTTATATTTCCTTTTAAACAAATAAATAATTGAAAGTATAAGAACCTGAAAAAATTAGGAGAAATGATGAAAAGCGTGAGTGAGTATTTGACTTTGAAAAGGAGAGAGATGCTATCTCTGCACTAGGAAGAGAGGGAGACTGATTAGAGGTTTGGATGCAGAGATGAGGGGAGCAAGGTCCCAGCCGAGCCCTGGCACTCTGCACTTGTGGACTCCTTTCCTTTCTGGGTTTCCTGATTAACTTTTCCTCACTGAGAGGAGACTGAAATACTGAAATTACAATCTCTGAGCCATATATATCATCAGCCATATATATCAAAGGGCAAAGAGATTACTTACTTTATTTTCCCTTAACCCTTTCACCTTTAAGCATTGTGTCTGGCATTGTAGATTCCTTATGCTTTGGCGATGGACCAAAGTACAAAGTATTATCCTAGCAAAGTGAGTAGATCATGATTATTCTAATAAAATTGAATTGATGATATGTAAAAAGATTATTTCTAATATATAAAGTTAAATTTATAAGAAAATTTAATAGGAAAAAGCTAATTTTTAAATAGTACCATATCTTTAACTACATAATTTATAAAAAAGTAGGCTTAAAGACATTATAAGGCTTTGCATAATTTCCACTTGAAAAAAAACCAGACACAGCTTAAACAAAGCTGCCTTATAAAATTCCTGGGACCTGAGTAGAAATTTCTACTCAGGATTTTCATTACCTTTGCAATTAAAGTGATGCAAATCATTTTAATTAGTGCGGCTGTATGTTAGCCATTTTTGAGACATTACCTTTGCTATCATGGGTTTAGCAGAGTATCATGCAGTTCATATTTTGCATCTAAAATATATTTTGCCATCAACTGAATATCACATGACATATTTGATGAGTTTATACTTTTCTCAAACCTCTTAACATCTTTGTTTCTCAAAAATTTCAAGAAATCTGATTTCTTAGGGGATTTATATAAAGAAAAAGAGAAAGAAAAAAGGACTTCAGTGGGGTGATCCCAAGATGTGGCCCACTTCAGGTGAAAGAGTGCTTTCTATTAGGTCTGAGTTTGGAATCTCTCTCCTTACTTAACACTTGACTAGCCCAGACAATACTTTCATCCTTCCTCCCATAAATCAAGTAGGAATAATAACACTGCCTGGCTCATGGAAATCTCAGGAGATAATTCATACTGCGCACAGGATGTGAGGCCCAGTACGTGATAATAGCTTACCAAATACTGACCCTATTGCTATTGCTTGGTAGCAAGGAAGATATAATCAATAACTAAATAAATAACAGTTAAAGAGACAGGGGCTTGGAGAGAGGAAAGACTATTTCTACATTAATTTATGGCATTTTGGGAGCACATGGCCAAGCATGTTGAATGGAATTTAATGAAATAGCATTGTGGTTGATTAGCCTGAAAGGAGTATGGTAGAAAAAGGAGAAATTTTTCATTCTTAGGTTTTCATATTTCTGCATAAGTGTTTGTCATGCCTGTCCCCACTAAAGGTGTCTGTAAAATTCACAATTTTATGTCATACGAACACAATTGTGGAACCTACATTAAAATTTACATACATTTGTCTTTTAGAGTAGAGGTATGTTGTTTTATATTCAGCTGACATAAGTAAAGTCTCTCTCTTTCTTTCTCTGAGTTTGTGAACATTACATGTGTCACATTTTAAGAAAAACCTTAATTGATTATCTGGGAATAACCAAGCTTTTGCCTTCAAATCTCTTATCTTTAAATTGTACATAACTGTGACTGAGTGTGATGTAAATTCTGTTTACTGCCCTCTGGATTTTCCTATAGGGGTCAGGTACTAGAACATGACATCAGATCCAGGCTACAGTATTGCTAGCAGACTACTACAAATGTGTGTCAAAACATACTGATTCTACACCCTGGACACATGCGCATGTACTTTGACATAGACTAAACTTGAGCTTTGGTACAGGGATCAAAACTCACCTGTGCAGAGCGAGTGACTTCTTGAACATTACTTGCGGATCTTTCTGGCGGAGCTTTCATTTGTTCATAGCAGTCTTCATCGATTGGTTCTTGAAATTTGAAAAGATTGTGATTTACAATGGAAAGGTAAGAAAACATTGGCAGGAGTAAAAGAACCTGATCCAAATAACATGTAGCCCTGAATAAAGACCCCCCTATGACCATGTAGAGATATTGATAAATTTACCTAGGAACGAGCTGTTACCTTCAGATCTGATATACAGTCTTTTGCTCCAAAGGATTAACAAACCAAAAAGAAGCCCTTAGGACAAGTACTACAGCATGCTAAGGTTTCAGACTGTTGCAGGATGTAGGTCTCATTTTAAACTTGCATTTAGACATGGAACGCAGAGTGAGATGAGCTTTAAGAGTCTTAGATTCAATAGCCTCCAACATTACAAGCTTCACTTGTGGCCCACTGCAATTGCAGAACATTTGACTGTGTATGTATCTGCTTCCTCTTAGTCCAAAGAGAAGTATTTTCCTTTTTTTTTTTTTTTCTAAGCAACATCAGTAGGGAGGTGGGTCATGCCCACACACTGTACTCTGTAGAACGGTTGTGAGGACAATATGCACTATGTCAACTTTCAAAAAAAAAGAAAGGGGAAAGGAAAAAAAAGTAATGATTTAAAAGGGTTAATGTTTAATTGTTTGATCAATCTTATATACCTATATGTATTAATCTAAACCGATCTGATGATGAAAATATGTAATATAACCATTGTTAAATTTAAACAATAAAAATATTAAATTATAAAAAAATAATTTGAACAAAAAAAAATTAAACTTGCATTTAGAGTCCCTGACTTGCATGACGTCTATATTCTTTACTGTTTAGGTACAACAAACAGTGCATGGTAGCATAAAGCACAATACTAATGTAACAGTGGTAACAATTTTGTGATTTCCCTGACTAAAATGTTTTACTTTGAGGCATTTAAAACTCAACATTCTAAGTTTCAAAATTAAAGTTTAAATTACGACTTTTGTCTCGTCAGTCTGTGACAGAGCAGACCACCTAGGCTATCTCAAGTCCAAAGCTGTACATTACCGGTCCTAGCATTTGAAGATTTTGCAGTGTCTAAAAGCCAGCAGGCCTGCACCATCTCATGGCTGTGGAGATGCATTTACTGAATCATCTATTCTTTTCTTCTCCCTGATATGTCCCTAGACAGGCTTGGTTATGACAGCTAGTAAGCTGGCAGAAATGTGGATTACAACAATTTGCCCTCGGAGAGAAAAAAATATAATAACTAAAAACACCTGAATAATCTTTTAACCATTTCTGCAGAACAACTTCTTTTCTGAAAGGAGACATTCACCATAGAGGCTGTCTCACAAATTATACTCTTTAAAAACTCTGCATCAGAATTACTGGTTAAGTGCTATAAGTAGCAGATTCCTCAGTCTAAGACTAGCAACACAGTATCATCTCTTGGTTTGCTAGGTAGCAAATTCTGAGCTGCCATCTAGGACTTGCTAACACAAAATCGCCTGTTTCTTTGTTCTGTAGAAGATTCCTAAAACTCAGAATTTGGAGAAATGACATCCAGGTGCACTTAACATGAAAATGACAGATGGGGTACACTGTAAGCTGTCAGACTACATAAGGCAGGTCTCAAATGTTACAGGTGAGCACCACCATTCTACAAAGCAAAAAGAAAGGTTAAATGATCTCAACAGTATAGTACTGAAAAATAGATGTGGAGATTAGAGGCAAGTTTAAAATGGAAAAGAAGACAAAATTAAATCAATTATTGAAACCTATAAAATTACCATATATCTAACTTCAGGAGGATTCCATACTGTTTGATATATATTCAGTTAAAATTAGTACATAATAGGAAATGTCTTTGAGAGATAGAACACAGTCATGACTCTTGACTTTTCACTCATGAATTACATGAAGGCTTTGAGGGGAAGAGTAGCAGCTTCTCTCGCTAGCTCTGAGGTCGGACAAAGTTTGTCCTATTTTGAAGAATTTAGGCTGCTTTGTTGTCCAGGTGGTTGGGATGGCTCAAGGAATACTTAATGGTAGGAACGGGAGAGTGTTTGTTAAATAAGAACAAAAAAATGTATAAACTACTCAATGATTAACTCTCCCCGTTCTTGCCATCAATTCAGCCCCAGGTTTCCAGATTAAAAGATCCAACTAAAAACAGGAAATAAGAGAAAATGCCCATTTTTTCTCATTGTTTCTGATTATTCACTGTGGATTTACTTCTGTTTTGTGCCTCAGTTTCTGGCCTAGAAATAGCTTTTTTTCATGGACCTTCTTGTGTGTTAGAATTTATGATCACATAGTCTTCTTATAGTCTCATTACTATTGGAGTGAAATGAAGATAATACAGAAAAACAGGATGTTGGTTTAACTAAACATCATAATACAATTTACAATGTATACCTTTGGAAGCAAGTCTTAGACAATATGGTAAATATTCTTGAATTTATGTTTATTCCATATTCCTATATGATTGTGTTTTAAAAATGACTACCTCAAATGGAATTACTTAGTTTATTGATAAATTTAACTCTTGAAAAAACAAAATTTTAGGGTGGTGGGTCATGGCCACACACTGTGCTCTATAGAACTATTGTGAGGACAATATGCAATGTGTCAACTTTTAAAATAAGAAAGGGGAAAAGAAAAAAAGAAAGTAATGTTGATCGAATGTGTGAATGTTTAATTGTTTGATCAATCCTATATACCTATATGTATTAATCTAAACTGATCTGATGATGAAAATATGTAATATAACCATTGTTAAATTTATACAATAAAATATTAAATAAAAAATTTACCTGGGATTATGTTATCTAAATTACCATAAATTGGTGTATCTTCGATATCATATTCATCAACCCTATAACAAAAAAAATATTTCCCTGATTAGAGTCCATTTTACACATAGTTTATAAACCAATATTCAGCTAAATGCAGGAGTGAGATCAAACCATTGCACGTTCTTATTCAGTCACAACCACTCAAAGTAAGCATGTCCCTGTACAAGAAATCAGCAAATACATGTGTGTGGGTGGCTGCATACGTACATGTGTATGCATGTATGTGTGTGTAAATTTAAACAGTTGAGTGTGGAGTCTTCTTTTAGGAAAAAAAATAACAGTAAGTGATTACCCAGCACTGACTGTGTGTCAGATTTTACTTGCAGTGTGTTTCAGGAGATATTTTTCATTTGTCACAAAAATTCCAATGGGGTGGCACTGTATCACATGTTACAAATAAGTAATAGGAGGTTCACACAAGTAATATAATTAACAGAAAGTGATACCAGACATGATTAAAACAGATTGTGCTCTTGACATCACAACTTTACTCCCTTTTTACTTACTCACGATATCATTCTAAACCGGCCCTAAAAATTGCATTCTCTCAGTACAAGTTGCTGGCTCAAGTTGACAGACACATTTAGAAAACTGATTACCCGCTCCATTCAGATGATGGATTAGGTGCTTTATATGTACTACATTGAAGACAAAGAAAAATTCTGCACAAAATATTTTTATTATATGTATAATATTTGCATAGATGATGCCTGAGATTCAGACAGATTATTTTGCTTAGTCCTGTGTAATATCAGCAATAACTACCACTTGTGAAAATTTTCCTCCATGCTAGGGCTCACCTCAACCCCCAGTACAATGTTACAAGATGCAAATATGTATTCCTATTACATATAAGGAATTTATAACTCACAGAGGTTAGTTAAATTATGCAAAGACACTTAACTGGTAATCAACTCTGCTGGGACTGAAAGGCAAGTCTGATCATAAAACCCTTGCTCTGTCTACATCACCCAGAAGTTATACAGAAAGTGATACAACTTCAAATATTAGGGAATAGTGGGAATTATGTGAAGACCACTGCTTCATAGCTTTCTAGGTAAAAGAACTGACATGAATAAGTGACTATTGCCTCTTGCTATTGGATTACATTTCCTTCTTGCCTTACTTGAATAACGCTATTATTAGAGTACATATCCCACTACTGTCATCAAAATATTTTCCTAGCCATGTCATCCTACCACTGACTATGGTCCAAGTGACCAGATTTGACAATGGCATTCTGGGAACAGAATATACAGGTGCTGAGCATGGCTCAGGTAGTATCAGCTGCTTTTACTTTACATTGTGTTGCCATGAGCTGGAGGGAGTTGTATTTAAAGGTAAAACATCTACAAAGCATGACACCTATGTTACTTCTAATTCTTCTGAAGGAAGACGGGACATGTATAAACAATAGATGTATTCCTTAAAAACTAATAGCTCAAATGATGCCTGCATGAAATGGTTTTGAGGATCCAGATGCTAGCAGCTAGAATGTGTTTTGCTTATCTGATAACAATGGAAGTCATTTGTAACCTTCGTTTCCATCCTGTAGTTTAACACAGCTTAATACTGGGCTGTGTAGTGGCATTTTTTCATGGCTTTTCTCTGGTTGTGCAGAGAATATTATACCAAAGGTGAAGAATTTTTAATAAGACAATCCATCCATTTTCCCAGCCCACATAGAAGATAAAACTAGCAAATGATAAATCATGTCTAAAAAATGAATATCATTTCATTCCCTATGAATGAAAATAAGATGTGATTTATAATCTAGTGCCCTATGTCTACAGGCAGGTCTCGAATGATTAATCTCTCAAATAAACTATTATTCAGGAGCCATTGCCTAACGAGCAAATTAAGAAATGCATTTTTACTTAGCAGTGCCAAATAGCTCTAGTTTATTAGACACATGTAATAAACTTTAGCAACAAACATTTGGCAATGTTTTATGTGAAAGAGTACTGTAATTGTTTCTTAAAATAAATTTATAAATAATTCCTGAGCTGAGAGGCTGAAGGCTATGTAGTCTAGGCCTGACCAGACTCCCTATCATGATGAGCATAGCTAGAGGGGTG
Source organism: Myocastor coypus (assembly GCA_004027025.1). NCBI lineage: Eukaryota > Metazoa > Chordata > Mammalia > Rodentia > Myocastoridae > Myocastor > Myocastor coypus. The sequence continues at coordinate 71,291 of PVJA010003257.1, forward strand.
CTCTCTCCAGTAAGAACATTCTTTCATGCGCCCAAATCTAAAAACACATTAATTGTATCTTTTACTATGATCTAAAGTATGTGCTTTACTTTGGTTTTCTCTAGTTCCTCTTTTTAATTGTATTTTTTGTTGTAAAATCTTTTCTTCAAATTCTTCATGATCTGTGTGAATTTAAATAACTTAGTCCAATTTAAAAATAATTATTTCCTCTTGAAAGCCTTTGAACTTCAATTTTTAAACTTTCAATTGTTTTATTCTTAAATCAAGAATAAGGATATTAAACTTGATCTCTATTATTCTTTTCAGTTCCAAAATTATTTGGGATAGACACTAGGTTCTAACATTCAAATAAAAATGGCATGTCTAGGAAATCAAATAAAGTTGGTTTAAGGAGGTAGACAGTTGTCAGATGTTGGAAGGAGCGAGTCTAGGAGTCTGTGAGAAATGTTAATTAATTTACTCAACAGAAATCTCCTTAAATAGGCACAGATGCATTTGGGCTCCATCAGTGCAGAAATGTTATATGCAGCTGCGAAAGACTATGCAACTAATTATGAGCTAAAGCTAAGTAGAATAAAACTTAGTGGGGCCCTGGACACTAGAGGAGCCCGGGACACACTGATGTTGAAGGTTCAGGATCCAGCAAGAGAAAGGCAAAGCCAAAAGAAAAAGGGTGTTGGTGGCTTAGAACATAGAGGAAAAAGTGTCTCAAGTGGACAGTGTGTCAGTGGTACAGGTGGACCCAGTAAGGTGGAAGTAAGATGGGACCTGTGGAAGTCATTGGTGACTTTAATAGGAGCCAAGTCAGTGAGGCAGAGAGGACTGAAGAAGACTGAGTTTAGGACAGACCAGGAGAGGAGCAGAGCATTTCCTGTTATGATTACTTGTACATAAACAGGAAGTTGGAAAGCTGAGAGGCCCTTTGAGTGAGGCAGCACCTCACTACCCTCACTCAGGAGTCCTTATGTCAGTGAAGGACACCCAAGGGTTCTTTTGACCTAAAGACTCTCAGTCCTGAGAACAGTAGGACAAAGGGACAGGTAGGATTATATATATATGGCATTATTCATTTTTCTTCAGATCTGCTTCCTTGCAGATCTAGACATCTAAGAAATCTCTGTACGGTAGAAGGCAAGCTGAGCGGAGACAACTTAATGCGATGTGTACCAAGCTTTCTATGAGAGACTGAAATCTGAGGAGCCAAGGTAGCTTAAAGTAACCGTAAATCAGAGCTGCTTTCCTAGACAAGGGCGAACAAGCTGTGTGCGGATGGGAATTTTCTTAAATCTTAATTTCCATCCAGTTTACACAGTGATTTTTTCCCTCAACTAATGTCTGTAAACAAAATGTGTTATCACTGATATTTTTAGATGTTAAAAATTTCACTCATGTTCTTTTTCCCAACACAAATATATCATTGCAAGAATTTGATTAAAATTCTAAAGCATCTGGGCACCAACTCTCTGGTGATACCATTATATTAACTTGCTTGCATAAATAGAAGGACAAAAATTATGTAGAATTGTACAATAGGTGAAAAATAAATTGGACCAAAGTTCTACACTGTAAAATGCATATCTGGTTATTTGTTAGATTTAGAAGTTATTCTATCCTTGAATAGATTGTAGTTCGGATGTACTAGTACAGGGAGGACAGGGAATTGGAGAAGCAAAAAGATAAAGATCCTGGGAGAATTTCTCTCCCTGTAGCACAGTTTCCACCTAAGCAGACATTATTATATAGGGCACGACGGGACCTCCACATGGAGAAAGGGCCTTCCTTCTCCCTCACTGGGAGCCGCTGCAGAACTGAAGAGTCATCTGCAACTCTCGCCCCACCTTGAAAAGTTGGACTTATATCCACTTGCTTTGCTTTAAAGCTTTAAATTTAATCACTGAAATAGTTTCATGTTTGTTCCTAGAGACTGAATGTCTCTGTGCAAAAGCGATTTTGAATGTCAAACTACATAATCAAGAAAAACAGACAAGTTAAGATGTATGTACAAAATTTGTAAATAGAACTTTTTATACATAACATCTGTATTGGATCTTCAAATGTTGCCTAAATAGAGGTGTATGACAGCAGACATTCACGAGCTGTTCTTTGTGTAGCAGGAGTTCTCTTTTGAAACTGGCAGCCCATTGCTTGTTTTACAATTATCTAGTACAGTGGTGGTGGAGTGAGTGAATATTAATTGATAAAATAAATGTTATAAAAAAATCAGCTCATTTTCCCCACATTAAGATTAACATTTTATCAATTATCCTTTCCAAGTTTTTTCATCCTAACCCCTAAACCATCAATTTTGTCTATAACTAAGTGATCAAATCATAAGACTTTCTATTGTACTTCATCTTTTATTTTAAAAAAGTGTGTATTTGGTACAGTGTTGGGCTATGCAGGTTGGACTCACAGTGATTCTCCTATTCTCAGCCTCCCCAGCTCTGGGATGACAGGCATGTGCCACCATGCCTGGACTCAGTGGCTGGCTCAGCTTGCCTGAAGGAGGAGTTGGCGTGGCATGTGGTACCGGAGCAAACGCTGGTCTCTGAGCTTGGGCAAACAGGCGTTTAGTCCACTGAGCTATCTCGCCAGCCCTGCATTTCATCTTAATTGTCCTTGAAACAGCATGTGTCACAGTCATCAAAGAAATTGATGTCTACTTTGTGTTTATAGGACCGTATTTGTCTTGTTAATTGTAGCAGACAAAAAAGCGATAGGCAAATCATTGCTGACATGAACTGATGGCTTGAAAATTACCTCATGATAAAATATTCCCTGTTAATAAGATCCTAAAAATAAAAATTTTGTAAGTGCCAACCTGTGGCCCAGAACTGAAGTCTACCAGAGACTTTTGAACATGGAGAACATTTTTTAAGTGACATTTTAGGGCCAGACATGGTGGCACACACCTGTCCTCCCAGCACTCAGCAGGGTGAAGCAGGAGAATCACTGTGAGTTTGAGGCCAGCCTGGGCCTCACAGTGAGTTCAAGGCTAGCCTGAACTATTTAGCAAGAGCATGTCAATAATTAAATAAATAAACAAACAAACAAACAAATAAATAGAAGGACTGGTTAGAGCACAAAAAGGCATGATCTTTCCATATCCAATTAGAAAATTCTGTATTTTACATCTCAGAAGCTCTGTATTTTACCATCTCAGAAGATCTTAAAAGACACTCTAGAAAATTCTCCTTATCCGGATCTTTTTTGATTCCTGAAATAAAATCCCCATGTAATGGCACATTAGGTTAGATTATACTATCTAAAAATGAATTATCTTTGCTATGGTTTATTCCATATTTTTTCAACATATCATGCTACAACTCTACAATTACATTAGCAAAGAGAATAGTACTAAAACCCAAATCTATAACTAAATATATTTTAGAGTGTAAACTCACTGTGTCTCCCTAGTTATTGGTATCACCCATACCAACAGCATAGCACTCAGCATATTGGCGCATATGTGCATAGATGCCATTATGGGGATGTGTGTACACATAGCTTGAGGTTTATAAGTATTGCCAGATTTCTTCCCACTTTGGATTTTGAACTGCTGCATAATTTTACAGAAAATTGAGCTGTATTCTTAAAAGTTTACCTGAATCATAATCCCGGATATCCATTTATGACATTCTAGAGATGCCAAGTTTAGTCTCATGTCCCTCTCTCACCTCTTTGATTTGCTGAAGAAGTGTTAATAGCTAGGACAGATGATAATCCCATGCATTCCAATCTTCGAGTAAATATACAGTGAATCAAAACTATTCTTTCTTTTATTGTAACTCAAGTATAATAATCCTTGGTTTAATTCACAAATAATACAGCATTTCTTACTTTCTCTTATTAGTTGAAGTCATACTACGTGCCTCAGTTTCAACATACCTCGGAATGTAGTCATCATAGTATCTGTGCATTTTATCTGAAAGATATCCAAAACATACAAATTTTTAAAAGCTCATATACTTTTGTTAGATCTCCTACAGTGTTATGAGGAGAGCTTAGCAGCTATGTGAGTAAACACATTTGGTCATGCTCCTCGAGCTACCACTCAATGCATTCCAGATGCTATGGCTTGGGCATGGTTTGAGAGTACCCCAAGAGTCCATGAGTTGAGGACTTGGTCCCAGGATGACAGCACTGGGTGTGCAACTGAACCATTGAGAGGGGTACTTGGTGAGATGTTCTTAGGTCATAGAGTAGGCTGACCTTACATAGATTAGGGATCTTCTCATAGCACCCCTTGCAAGTTCCCTTTCTGTCTCTGCTTAGAGGCTGGAGATGTGTCTGTTTACTATAACTTGTGCTCCTGCCATTGCTATCTCCCATGAGGTGGGCTAGCCATGGGGCAGTGCTCTCTATAGGAGCTGCACTGTGCTGACTGAACTCTGAACTTCCAGAACTGTATGCTAAACAAACATCTGCCCTTTAAAAAGTAAGTTGCCTTAACTATTTTGTTGTAGTAATATGAAACTGACCAATACAAGACCTGTATGGGCCAATCAGATCCTTTCTTGGCAATCTGAGATGGAAAGAAGTATCTTCAAAGTTATGTAGGATCCAGATGCATGGACATTTTAAGCACAAGAAACACAAGGCTGTGAAAGGTGGGACAACTATCCTTGGCTCCTTCACAGTTCCTGTATGTTGTGGAGCATGGTTGTGGTTTCTGTCTTTGAATTCCATGAATCTTTCATTCTCTGCTAGTTTCCACCTTTTCCCACATTTGTTTGAATAGTCTTTTCCTTATTGTGAAACACACATGCTAAGAGTCTATCTATCTATCTATCTATCTATCTATCTATCTATCTATCCATTCATGCACCTATCTATATCTACCTACCTACTATCTATCATCTTTCCTCAAAGTGTCAACGTTTCCTAGCCTCTAAGCAACAACATGAAGTGATGTGAAGAAATTAACTCAGGCTATAACTCCATTTATCTACATAATGTAAACAGTGGTAAGTAGAGGTAATGATATTAGGGAGAAGAGGGAAAAAATACCGCATCTCAGTCTTTAAAATTAGTCAAAATGGTAGCATGGCTTTAAAAATACTTTCCTTTGATCTGCAAAAAGAAGACTGATCAGAAATATAATATATGACAATGAAACCATAAAAATTATGTCTGTACCTCATTAGGTAACCCACCATTGAACCTTGTAGGTGGCTGAAAGCTAAACTACTTCTAATTACATATATATGAAAGATTTTTGAAAGCTACAGCTTCAAAGATTTTCTATGGTGAAGAAAATCTTTTTAGTGAGAGAATTATCACCATATGAGGTCTGGCTTGAAAAAAGAATTGAAAACAAAAAAATTTAAATGTCACAGTATATCATTTTAAAATTTTATTTATTTATTTATTTTGATATATATTTGAGTTATTGAGGCAAATTAAGAAATATTCAGGCTATTTTCTTGATAATTAAGATTAAAATTATGCATAAATCTGTTATCTATTAATAAATATTCTTGGACTTTGAATGTATACATATGACATAATATTTATTCTATTTCAATGGCTTAATATTCAACTGGCATTAAATAGAGGTAAAGCCTTGCAGAAGACATTCCTTAAAAATACAGACCAGTATTAGCAAAACCTCTGACAATGACCCAGGGGTTATACTCACTGCACTTTCAACTTTAACATAGGAAAGCCACACAGTTTTGGTAAGGAGCTAACAATAACATTTACAAATAATTGAGTGTCATCAAACTACTATACACATTATTTTTAGTTGATTTTTTGTGTAACAATATCAAACTATTTTCCAGTGAATTTATTACTTGCTAGAACCACATGTAGGAAGTTGTGTATCCAGAAGTGATGAGTACAAAATCCTGTCAGAAATGCACTTGTTCCAGAACAGAGGAAATGTCCTATCATGAACTGCATATAAAGGATATAGCTATTTTTGAACCACTTTTAAATCAGACTTGTGAACATGCATGCACATGCAGGCTGGGGAAAGCCCAGAGAGGTCAAAAAGGTGCTTGACAGTAGACACAACTTAAGGAAATTCGGGCAAATTGAAAAAACTGATGAAGGTAAATAATGTAAGCATATGAAAACTTAGTTAATATAGGCCAGAAAACTAGAAAATGAATGATATAAAGTATATTTTGGTTTCTTTCTGTTCAGGAGAAGACGTTTATCCACAGGCCACCATTAGAAAGATTTGTTTGGAATTAAAATGTATGCACAGAAAATGGTCAACTGGTTACCTGGTTGGGCATCAGAAAATGTTGGATTGGTTTTCAGTTTTGCAATGCACTGGCTATGTGATGACATGGAAATTATTTCTAACTATGATTATCAGTTTGTTTATAAAGTAGGAGTAATAATACCATATCATGAAGCAGATATAAAAAACAAATGAGATAATTTCTGCCAAAACAATTATAAAATGACAAAGTTATTTATTGGTAGCATAGATTCTGGGTCTGTGTTGCATAACAAGCTATGTGTTAGTATACTTTTATTACATTTTAGTTACTCATTTTATTCAGGAAGCTTCCTCATTAAATGAACACAAGCTGACACTATTGCAAAAGCATTTTTTAAAAATATATTTGATATAGGGTCTCACTACACAGCTGGGACTCATAATAATCCTCCTGTTTTCAGCTTCCCCAGTGCTGGGACATAGGCGTGCATGGCTGGAGTTGGTCACCGGCTCAGCGTGCCCAGGGGCAGGGTGGGCGCAGCATGCAAAAGATATCATTTTAAAGTTAAAATATGTGTAAGTAAAGCTTCAGCTAGGATGAAATTGCTAAAATTTTACCTTTAGTGAGAGAACTGTCACCATATGAAGTCTAGCTTGAAAAAAAAAAAGAACTTGAAAACAAAAAATTTAAATGTCACAGTTTATCATTTTAAAAAATTGTTATTTATTTATGTATTTATTTATTTGATATAGGGTCTCACTACACAGCTCAGTCTCGTAGTGATCCTCCTGTCTCAGCTTCCCCAGAACTGGGATTACAGGCATGCTTCACCATGCCTGGTTTCAGTGGCTAGCACAGCTGCATGCGGTACTAGGGACCAAACCCAGGTTCTTGCACTTGCCAGGTAGGTGCTCAGACTGCTGAGCTATCACTCTTGCTCATCACTGCTTAACAAAAATGATAGATGTGGAATAAATATATTTCCCTAAACCAGCTAATATTTTTATAACATAATATGAAATTTTCAAATGGAAGTACTTGCATTGTAAACATCGGTACCTGCAAAGTATAGCCACACGCACGCAAGCGCGTGCACGCGCGCACGTGTGTGTGTGTGTGTGTGTGTGTGTGTGTGTGTGTGTGTGTAAAAGAATAAACAATAAAGAAGCAAGAGAAGCAAAGTAAAAGATAAAAAAGTTTTGTAGGAAAAAGAGTTCAGAGGCAATGGTATAATGGCTACAATATGATAACGCATATTGTTTAGGTGGAAGAGGGGACCAAAAATGTGGCAAGAAAGAAGTTGAGTAATAGGTAACAGACATCATATACCATTATATACCAAGACAATTATACTGATAAAACTGTGAGGGGACTCAGAAAGTGCAAGGGCACCGTATGTGTTCCTCTTTCTAGAATGTATATGTGTAATTCGAGCTGGGCCGTCAGTGCTTGGGTGATTTTAGTTTCTCCGTTCCTCTCAGATTAGCAGCATCTGATCACTGTCAGTGAGGAGCAGTAATAAAAAGTTCATGAAGTATTGTTAAGGATGGAGATCAGTGAGCTCCGGCTCCCGGAAAGAGCTTGCTCTGCCACAAGTGCTCCTCAGGTGATTTAACAACAAATGACAGCATTTAAATGGACCCTAGTTATTTTAAGCATATGTAGCAAAATTAAAAAGTATGTGCTTTGCTGTAGAGCAGCTGTAGTGTGCGACTACACAGGGGAAGAGCTAGATGCGCTTTCACAATCCACTCCTGTGATTCAGATGCAAAACTTGTGGTCGGGTACAGGGCTAGGAGGGTATGACACCCATGTGTGGCTTTGATGCTTTCCTCATTTGAGCGTTCACTTCTCCGTGCACAATATGCTCTGAGAAGAAAAAACCCCAGCACATCGTCTAAATTCTGTAAAGGAATCTTTCTGATTTATTTTCAATGTGAAATATGAAAAATGTGTCACAATGTTGTATTGAATAGGAGCCACACGGATAGGACCTTGCTGCACACATAAGTCATACTTTTGTTTATCCTTCTCAAGGCAGAAGGGATGAGTTAGATAAATAATACTCTTTGGACTTAAAGAAAAGTTAATGCGTTCCTCAGAGAAAAGAAGCATATAATCCTCCTAAGGAATGGATTTGGACAAGAATCACATAAAAATGAAAGATTTATTTTGAGAAGAAGACAGAGCTTCATTTTAAATCTTCCACTTGGCAGCTACAGAAAACATCAAGAAAAAGGCTTATCTTGTCTATCTGATTGAATGTACAGATACCATTGCTGGGGTGGAGATTTTCTTTTGTAAGCTGTTTAATACACCAGCACAACTTACTCAAGATGTTGGCCAAGGTGGAGTCAGACCTTGCAACTTTCTTAGCCACAAAGAGTAGCACGAAGTTGCAGACATAAAAAGTTAGGTGCAGCCAGATGCAGGAGCAACACTCTCACAGACTGAGTGGAAGAGAAGCTGCCGTGTGCAATAGAATCTTCTCTTGTGTCTTTCCCAGAGAGGCATGGCAGAGGGCACTCTTCAGAGGACAGGGCTGCTTGCACAGGAAGTCCAAATCTATCTAGAGTCTCTGGATGAGAAAGAAAATGCCAGTACTTGTATGAAATAGCAAGGATGACAGAGTACTACTCATCCTTGGAAAGCTGTCAGGAGAAGATAGAAAATAAGAAGGCGGGCAACTGTTTCAGAGAGAAAGGGTTGGGTGCGAACAAAGGGCACTGAGCATGCTGCCCCATCGTGAGTCTTAGGTTGACACACCAAAGAAGTGCAAGGGCCAGGGTGGTGCGTGGGGTGTACGTAACTACTCACATGAAATGCTTTGTAGTTGGCTGGTAAGAAGAACCAACTTCACAGGCACTTACAGAAAGTTCAGTGAAAGGGATCTGAATAGGACTTACACAAACACAGCAGCTACTGCAAAAGCCAGGGCACTGTAAGATTTGGGAAGTAATACTGAGATGAGGGCAATATGGAGCAGGAGCTGTAGTGGGCATAGGCATGGTGAGAGCGAGGAAGCAGAAAGGCCAGAAGAACTAAAGTTCAGTGAGACAACCAAGATCAAAGTATGGTGGAGTAGCACAGCCATGGAAGGCCTTTGAGGTTTGTGGAAGGGAGGGCACGGGGTACCAGGGCCACTAGTTATGGGCTGTGGGTGTGCAGGTCCTACCACCTTCCCAGAACTGTGCTAAGAATATAGGATACAGATATAAGTAAATGGATAAATACAACACAATTTACAAAACTGTCCAAAATAAGAATTGTAGAACCTGTTCACACTGTGAAGTAAAAGATTAGTATAACCATAAACTTCTGGGGAAGAAGGAATGGGGCAGCAGAATTAGATGGTCTGGATCTTTATCATCTTAATAGAAAGTGGTTTCTAAAATTCATATTTCCCATAATTCAATGCAAATGTAGGATCGAAAAATGATTAAGAAATGAACTACATTTTCTCAGTAGAATTTTCTTTGCACAACTGGGCTTTAGTTAAACATGTCACTCCATTTGTTTCCTGACCCCTCAGAAAAATGAATTTCACTGAATTCAAAGGAAAAGAGAAGTAGCAGCTCAGATGGTTCTTTTTGTCTTACTTTTTCACTTTGGTTATTTCATTTCTCTAGCTCTAAATTCACCTTTTTTTAGTTGGCATAATATCATCTGAAAATGACAACCATCTTTTAAAATACATTGTGATGAAACAAAAGTACAGTCAGTTTAAGCTATCATATACATAGAATGCTACGCTTAACTTGTTTTTTTTCTGTAGAAGGCAAAAATTTTATAAAAGGCATCTGACAATGAATCACACATATTTGTTTGTTTGCAAATATATTGCAATTGGTTTTAAAACAAATACCAATAGCAATACTTGCCTAGAGTCTCACCTCAGTCATAGAACTGATTGGGATACCAGAAGAACACAGGCTTTCTGGCTGAGAACACTCATCCACATGTAAAAGTGTGTACTTTGGTACAAACCACTCTGGCCAGTGACTAGGAAATGTGGGCTTTCTAACCATGACTTAGCTGCTGTGGATGGAAGCATAACCTCTGCTATGTCACTTCACTGTGCCTCTCACTCCTCTATTTATAAATTTGCATGACAACAATATTTGTTATATCCTTCCTCACCATATCTTATATTGGCATCATTAACACTTATGAAGCTTCTGTTGTGAGATCAAGGACAATTGCTTCAATCTGACTATTTTTCTAAATTAACTTCATGCAATTGTTCCTGGACACACATTTAACTCAGGGTTGTTTTTTTTTGTTGTTGTTGTTTGTTTGTTTGTTTGTTTGTTTTTTGTTTTTTTTTGCTAGGTTTATTTCATCTTCAAAGAAACATACCTTTAACCCTTTCTTTTCTATTACTTTATGGCTGCTTACATATCCTGCTCCAAAGAGCTTCTTGACTCTAGGATATGTGGATACTGTGCAGAAGTAATTATGTTTAGCTGGGCAAGGGTAGCACAGGTCTCTAATCCTCGCTATTTAGAAAGGCTGAAGTAAGATGAGCTTAAATTTAAGGACAGCTTGGACAACTTAGGAAAAGATTATCTCAAAATATATTTTTAAAAAGAGCTGAAGATATAGTGGTAGAGTGCTTGTCTAGCATATGTGAGGTTCTGGATTCAATTGCCACTACAGCAAAAAAAGAAGAAAGAGTTGATCCTTCATGCAAGCATCCATGAACTTGGCTTGTGTATGTTGAACACCTCAGTATACAAAAGTGGCATCAGTTGCTGAGTTTGATGCTAGCTTCATCCTGCCTTGTGCAGCTAAGAGCCACCTGCCTAAAGCTGTGTAGCATATTGCAAATGATGAGACTGTGGGGGCAGATCCTTGGCCTGGCCTTCTAGACTCTAGAGTGTTGAGAACAGACCCAGTGTGCTGTTTTACAAGTCTTGTCTGAGCCCTGTGAAGGGCATGACTGGATTTAAGAAGACTGACAAGGCTTGAAGGTTTACAAACTTCTTCACTTTCCTCCATCATGTGTCAGAGGGTAGCTTTGTAACTGGCTGTCCTTCATGGGTTGTTCTGTTAGAGGAGGAGAAGCACATTTGCTAAGCTAATCCTTTCTCCCTCTATACATAAGGCAGAAACAAAGCTAACTTTGGTGATCTTTTTCATATGTCTCATATGATCATATTCTTAAATTAAGAGAACCTTTAGGGTGCAAAAATTAAAAACTAGATTTTGACAGAGAAAATATCTTACTAGGTGATATTCCTAGAGTTGCTTACTTCTGTCGATTTCCCAGTAACTTATGGGCTTCATCCAATCAGGTTTCATATAGTTATTTGTTATAATGTCTTACCTTGTCGCTGCTTTTCTACATAGTGGGAAATATTGAAGATCAGCGATATAATTAGAGCCAAACCCAGCAAGGCTAGAAGACCCCAGAGGAAAAAGGGGCACTCGGTGCTTCCTGGAAACAAAGAATGAATACACCAGTGATATAGAAGTTGACTGCCCATTTGTTTTGGTCAGGTTAGTCCCACAATTAAAACCGTTGCATGTATTCATTATAAAAGACAAGTCCTGTGACAAGACATTAACCCACATCGATAACCAAAGGCATCTTATAGATTTCAAAGTCGGGCTGGTGATTAAGTCCTCAAATTCACCATGGGCAAAATGAAACAAGTTTCCTATACTTTCAGTACAGATGAAAGGGAAGACATTCTTAGTCCATTAAAAGGTGAGAACTGGTGATTGATTAGAAAAACTATGATTCAAAATAAACAATATCTTAACTAGTAAAGAATCATAACTTGCTGTACTTTTTCCTTTTCTTTACCTTCAGACTTAGAATTATGTGTCACTTGCTTCTCTCAAAAATCCCAGCAGTATAAGATACCATGTGTTGGGAAAATATTTTTGGAATCGTAACAACCTGGCTTTGTTAGCCCCACAAATGAGCAGTTGAGAGTTCATTATGCTTCTCTTTCCCCCCATGAAGGCCTCTCTTGTCAACACATGAAGAGGGTTTTGTGGGATAGGGCTCCTCAGTTGCTCTTGATAAATTATAGTTACCATTACTCAGCATCTGCCAAAAAAATGCGTACACACTTCAGGAAAAGAAGGGTATGACCCTTGCTAAACAGAAGGTGGTACCCTCATAGGCGGTATACCAGGCAAGAGGATGAAGTGTAGCACAGAAAATCCACTGTGCCTCTGGCCCTTAGAGAAGAAATTGAAAATGCTCGTGCAGCCATCCCTACAACCAAGGTGACCCAGGAAGCAACTTGCCATGATGTCTAGAAGCATGCGGCCACCAGTTGAGCACCTCTTGTAATTTCAGAGGCCAAAGGTGCCTTGTATTCATCTCATATTGTTTCATTAAATTTAGTATTATTTGTACAAGTTTTTTTTTCTTTTCTAGAGTGTGTATACTTTTTTGTGGCAGACTTGGAGTGCTACTAAGATAATTTGTCTGATTTGATATATCTTAGCTGTCATATCTGTATCTGATCCATGTGATAAACTGAGTTCAGGAAAGTAATTTTTAATTCTATATCATATTTATTTATTCAACCAACATCAATTAGACATATCTTGTGAATCAGGAAGAAGGGAATTAAAGCTAAAGACAGCACAAAATCAAACAAATTGGAGTCCTGACCCTCCAGAAACTCCAAATGGGAATATAAAAGTTAAATATATAGTTAGAGAAGTGATGAGAAGATAGCCACAACAGAGTTCATATTCCTTCATAGGCCCACTTCTCTGGGTATGAGATTGTCTAAAATCAAAGAGAATTTTAGATCTTTTCAATGAAATCACAATGCCAGTATATTAAATATAGTAAACAAAATATGCAAGCTCTTAATGGAGAGAGGAGATCAGGTTTAGTTCTCTAGTTTGCTTTTTCAAGTATCAAATGAAAGTGCTAGCCCAAGATACCTGTGACACTGCTGTACATGACCTATTTTATTTTTTCTTCTTCTTTTTTTTTTTTTTCTTTTTGTCTTTTTAGACAGGGTCTCACTACGCAGTTCACTCTGGCCTTGAGCTCACTTTTGTAGCCCAGGCTGGTCTCGAACTGGCACTGTTTCTTCCGCCTCAGCCTCCCAAGTGCTGGGATTACAGGTGTGTGCCACCACGCCCAGCTACATTACCTATTTTTCTGTACCTCACATTTAATGTGACTGGTGTCTCCAAGTTCTTGTGGACACTTCAGGGATTGTTTACCTTATCTCAGTAGCCCTGTGTATTTGAGTTGGCCTTATTGGTGGTTTTCATCATTTATTTATTTATTTATTTATTTATTTATTTATTTATTTGGTACAGAGTCTTTCTACACAGCTCAGACTCAGAGTGATCTTCCTGTCTCGGTTTCCACAGCGCTGGGAGTACAGGCATGAACTACCATGCCTGGTTTCAGTGGCCACACTCACGTTTCTGTGGTGGCATATCCTGTGGTACTGGGAATCGAACCTGTGTCCTTGTGCTTGTCAGGCCAGCACTTAAACAGCTGAACTGTCTCCCCAGCCTTGGCCTTATTGATTTTTAAATGACTGTAGACAGATATGTGAATCATTAAGTATAGAAAATGTGTATTATGTGATTCTTATTTAGCTGTTTTGTATATATATATATATATATATATATATATATACTTTGCATATTCTTGTTGCACATACACTGCTTTAATTTGAACAAGTTTGAATCTCTTTTGATGCAAAAGAGCATACTGTTTTTTATTTCCTCTTTAACTTAGTATCATGCCATTTCCAGATGTTTAAAATACCTTAAAGTCTATTTAGAATAGTGTTGTTTATGTTTCTTATTCTGCAAACTCATAGAATGTATGCACTGTAAGTTCTTTCAAGAATTAGTATGTAGAAAATATCAGCTGATAATGATAGTGAAATATGAAGTTTGATTTTCTTTAGGGGAATTTGAGAAGGCTTAAATAGTCTTTTGCCCTCTGAAAATTAATTTGATTTAAACAATTACTTATACAGGGGAAAAGGTCTGGTTTATTCCTCATGAACATAACCCCACTATTATGAGACAGTACTACATAATAAGGATTAACTATATTAAACATACAAGAAATTCTGTGCATCACATGACATTGCATGTCTTAAAATTATTTGTTTTTAGATATTTAACAGATACTTGTATACAATTTAAGTGCTAACAAATGATAATTTTTTACAATTCCAAATGCCAAAATACACATGTAACGTGACACGCTACATTTCTCTACTGAAATGTAAATAGAGCCTATTATACTAATTAGCCTTTTTTTTTTTTTTTTAACTTACTGTGTTTGGGAAAGTTTTATCATGTTAATTTGTTATTTTTAGTGGCTGCCTAGAGTTCTACAGCATTGTTGAGATGTAATTCATCTAGCTGCTTTGTTAGTATGGACATGACAATTTTAAAAACATTTTTCTCCTTCAAGAAATAATGTAGACGGGCTGGAGCGCTAGCTCCAAAGCACCTGACAAACACAAGGTCCTGAGTCCGATCTCCAGCCCCACATTCCATGCCAGGCCCCAGAACCCCAGGCACACCATGCCACCCTGGAACCAGGTGTGATGGCACACACCTGTAATCCCAGCACTCCTGAGGTTGAGATAAAAGGATTTCTGTGAGTTCAAGATCAGTCTGGGGCCTACAAAAGTGAGCATGAGGCCATGCTGAACTGTGTAGCAAGACATCGTTTCAAAATAATGATGATGATGATGGTGATGATGATGACGATGATGATGTAGAAAATACCACTGGCATTTTGTGGACATGTGGACTTTATCTGTACAAAAAGCTGCTGGAGGTAGAATTGCTGAGGTGAAGGATATGTTGAGAGATTTTTAGTTTCTCCCCTCTTCTTCCCCCTATTGCCCCACCACCGATAATCATCCTTTGTATGTGGTTAATGTGACTCCATTGCACAAGAGGAGGTCAGAAAACTGCCTTACTTGCTAAATGAGCCGGTGTTCCTCTCTTCGCCATTGAGGTACAGGGGTAAAGGGGCAATTTCTGTCTTTTAATTTATCAAGACTTACGCATGCAATCATATATAGGTCTATTGGCCAGTCATTCATGGTCAAGAAAATGTAAATGAAGCAAAGATGCAGCCTGAAATCATAGCTATTAAGCTACTAGGGTAGGAAATTGCCCTAGTAATGCTAGACTACCCCTTCCTGTTTCCACGGTGATGAGTTTGAGTCTTAAACATGTCCTGTGCAGTTGCCTTGGGGTGCTCTCCATCTCCCGTGAGTTCATCTCTTCAGTAAACTCCCAATAGTAGTAAAAAGCGATCCTGTGATTCTTGCCTATTTTTTCCATATATAATTCAAGGGACATACACAATATGCATTATTCAATTACATTATCATTAAGGCTTCCAATCAATAGCAAGACAGTAACAGGTATTGGTGAAAGTCAGAAATTATGTGAACATCTGTGACTGAGGTCAGTGTGCCTACCTCTGAGTTACTTCAGATCTGTTTCACTTCCAAAATTATTTTCCTCTGTTTAAAAATGGTTATGGATTGATTCATAGGATTTAATTATGCCAAATAGACTGTTATGTACTTTTTTCTTAATAACTCCTGTGTTCTTTTCCTGTGAATCAAACATTCTTCTATTTCTTTTGGTTGTTCAATATTCATTGTTTGGGCTTGCCATAACATATTTAAGCCATAAGGTGCCACTAGGTATTGAGGTGTTCCTAATTTTTAGTTGTCATAATCAATTTGGTGACCTATTGTTAGGTGAGCTCTGAATCATTTCTAATGTTTTTGTTTGTATTTTACTATTTTGTATCCTTCAGATAATAATAAAAGCAATCATTATGGTGCTGAATATCTGCATAGTTAAAACTGTATGCACAGACTTCGTTTAAGCTTTTGAAGATGGATTGCTGAATGAAAGGATGTACCTAACGCAAAGACCCTGGATACCTTGATAGCCCAAAGTTTTAAAATAAAGTAGTTCACACACACTTGTCAGCTGGGTCTGCCTGTTTCTGTTCATCCAGTTGGCACTAGTTTTATGTTTACTGCTGTTTCCATTAATCCACAGTACACTGACCACTATGTCTTCCCATCTAGTGTCTTCCTGTGCACTGTCTCCAAATGCACCATTCCCCAAAGTCTCTGGAGAAAGTTGTCCCTTTGCCTGAAATGCCTTTTCCCTCAGCTATCTAAAAGATAACTAAGTATTCACCATGACCATTTTCTCTTTAAAGATTTTCATCAGTACTGCCTGTGCTCCACCAAGTGACATCCTAAGCTCTTTCTTACATTTTAAAGAATATTGCAGTAATCATTTGTGTATGATCCTGTGCTTCTTGCCTACTTTTTGCAAGAATTCAACTAAATTCTGAACTTCCCCAAAGACAAACATTATCTTATTTATCTTTTTTTCATGTCTCAGTTTTCTTGTTTTTGTAAAGATGGTAATAATAAATTCCTGTTCCTATATGGGCTAAGACATGTAATGAAATTTTCAGAATAGTGTTCTACTAAAGATTCAATAAATGTTAGCTATGTATCTTTATTATTAATATCTTACTGCTGTGAGATTCCTATTTATTCCTACAACACATTTAGCACAAAGTATGGAAAATGATAGTGTAATGACTAAGGGCCAAAAAAGATGTTTTGATCAAGGGCAGAGTGAAGACACATTAACAACCCAATGGTCTAGCTGGTTCACAGCTCGAAAGACAAGTTGAAGATTCTATGCTATTTATATCCAACTTTATTGAAGAAAAAGTGCCTCTCTCCCAATAACTGGAAAGCATTCCTGGGAAAGAAGGGTAATTCATTAGGCCACTGTGGCTTTGGCAAAACTGTTTAACAACAGTGTTCTAATTCTGCTTGCTTTACTTATATTCTGTGTTTACCAAGAACCTATATTTATTGATTTATTTCTCAGGAAAATTGAACCAAAGAACTGGATTCTAATAGCTAGCCCTTTAGTTAGACTTATGAAGATCTTCATGGCTATAAATGTAAATTTTTACTTACTTCGGGGAGTTTTATTAGTGTTAGTAAAATTTCTGGATAAATTAATTTTGAAACAACTACTGGTTGAGCTAAGCACTATGAGCCCAAACATGAATATATGTTTCCAAAATCTGGAATGTTTATCTTATAAGAACCAGTGTAAGTAGAAATATTCTGTTGACAAAATAATTTTGGGAAGCGAAAGATATTTACTTTGATTTTTTCTCTTTTCAAGTTTTACTGTAAATATCTAAAATACTTATTTTTGTTAATTAGATGAGAAATTAATAGCAACAGTAAAAAATTACTCTTTAGAGAGATGGCCATCATTTTAAACATTTTAAGTCTGTCAATTAAATAGAAGAATGAAAATTATTTAGTATATTATAACTTTTCTATGAAGATATTTTGGTATTCATTTATTATAAAGTTCACAAAACATTTGATTGCTTAAAATTAAGTATTTAATTGATTCATAAGTAATTTATCTGTGACTAAATTCAGCTTGTAATTAATCCTGTTTTTAAAGTAGTCTAATCTAGAGTTACTGTATCAAATCTCTATGCCATTCATATACACTGGAATATTGATTATTGACTAATCACATACTGAAAAGTTTTAAAACTGATTTTGGAAAGTAATTTTAACCTTGCTTGAGTGAAGGTTAAGGATATATCCCTGAATGGAAATAGAGAGGCTTTGATTGCTTTCTATCCTACATAACCCTGTTATGTTTCCAAATATTCTTAAGAAAAGGTCAACACTGTCTCAGTCTAGTTGACCATTAAAATGTATGATCTGCTCTAATATGGAAAACAATAATTGAACTTCAGTGTCATAAAATTATGCCTAAAATCCTTTTTTGAATTCTTTCCTGTTTTACAAATTTTCTTATTTTATTGTTAAGTGAAATAAAACATGCTTTAAGAAAAGGTATATTAATATCCACAATTAAAGTTCTTAATTATCAGGATACTGCAGGAGTCCTTTCCCACACTTAGAGGAGGAGAGGCTTACTTTGATTGGTTCACGGTTTCAGTGGATGCAGTGGGTGGTCGCTAGGTTCCAAGGCAGAACTGCAGCATGGAAGAGCCTGGAAAGCTGCTGAAGTCATCGCAGAGAGGTAGAGGGAAAAGGAGGTTCTGAGGATGACGAAAGGAAGTCAAGTCCCTGTGACCAGCTCTGACCAGGCCAGGGTCACTGGACAAGGAGCTTAACCTGCTGATAGCAGAGCTGCTGTGAGCAGCCACCTTTCCAAAGCCCTATCTCTGAACACTAGACTTTTGTAACAGTATAGATGATCTAAACCATACATAAAATGCCATGGACTAGAACATATTATTGAATATATAGTCTGGTGGTGAAAGCACACGCACCTGTGATTTGCCTCAAGAACTGGTATATTTTTGGTTTTACAACCTATATGAATATTATAATTGATTACTTATCTTTGACACACACTTGCCCTTAAGCAAAAATCTAGGGTTTTATGATACTCATTTTTATGGCCTGTGTCCTTTGATTCTTGTTTTCTCCTGTAACCCTGGTTTATCTGGGTACCCTTTCTTCTATTGTATTTTTAATGCCCTTCCATCTGCAGGAGAAGCAAATAATCATAAGACTATACTGACAAACCTGTAGCATTTACCATTCCAGGACAACTAGTAAAATCAATCTTTGTACATAATACTTTCTTTCTTTCCATTTCTCACACCATCTACTGTCTTGTACACATTCAAACACTTATTATTTGGGTAAATATAATGTAGTCCAATATGAAAAGTCATGCTTCCAGGAACTAAGCAGGAAGCTCTCTTCTTGTTTTAAAAATTACCCTTAATCTAGCTATAAACCACTCTATCATTTGACAAAAATTATATTTCAAAAAGAAATTTTGCTTTCTCCTTTCCAATTAAGGGAATAGTTGAAGTAGTTACATTACTCTATTCATTTCTAGAAGAAGACAATTTTGCTCCCAGCTACAAATAATCAACCAAATCAATACCATAAGATCTACATTTTACACTAAAATCTCTAAGGAAAATCCTTCTAATGTTTGTGAAATGTGTCAATATTTTTAAAGCAAGACCTTAGACCACACTCTATATTCCCTTAGGGTTGCTCTTTTATCATTTACTAACATAGTACATCTGTTTCATAGAAGCAACTGGAGGCCTTTAAAAAACAAGATGAGTTCATGTAGGAAGTGGTTTAGGCATGTGGAGGGGTAGTTTAGCATCGTCTTGAGTTTTTCTCTGCTTTAAGAATTGTATACTACATTTCTGTTTTCCAATGTTTTCCCCCCTTTGGCAGTACAAACTGAATTAGAAGTAGTAGGATTTTCACTTAAAAGCCTGTATTTTATGACACTGCTGATTTATCTCTCACACTCTTTTGATTGTCAACAACAAATGCTTCCACTATGAACAACAAAACAAAGCACAGGAGAAAAGTAGATTTTAGTATAATATTTCAACAGGTAAGTGTTCTGTTGAACACAAACATGCATGAAGACAAAAATTTAGCATCTCCCTTCACCTAGAAATTCCTTGGGCATAGATGAATGTCTCTTGAGTCCTGCGGGTGTCTACTGAATGCAGACAGCTCCTCTACAATACTGGATGAGGAAAGTATTACAAATTCTTGCCCAACAGGAGCATCTTCAGTATCTTTACTCATTAATTATAATTACTTTCATTTATACAGCTTTTATCAATTTAAAACGAACTCCCACACAAATTTGATTTAGCTATTTATTTACACTATTAAAAAGCCAAAGGTCTTGAGAAATTATTATTAGGGAAATGACAGCTAGAAAAATCATTATTTCCCCTTCTATCCAGTTTTCAACTGCCAGAGGCTAATCGGAATAAGCTTAATTATAAGACCTTGGGCTCTCTCGAGGCTAGCAGTAATTGTCAGGCATTATATTTGGAGTTCACAATTGTGCATGCTTTGGAATGAAATCTAACTAGACAAATGTAATGTCCTTCTGTTGACTGATTTATATAAGATTTTACTTAAACACTAATAAAAAAACAAATATAATGCTCTGTTGTCCCTACTTCAGACCATTTTTAACTACACGTAAAGGAGTATAGAATGTAGTGTTTAGTATATAGTTTTTCTTAATGGATTCCTTTGACTTATAAATTCTGTCAGACCAACAAACATCTCTTTATAATCCATAGTGCTATATTTATTTTAGGCACCCAGAAATTTTAAAGAAAATTATTGACATGGTTCCCATGGTTCTACTTATAAAATGAGCTTTTCTTAACATGGTAATGGTTCAATGCTGAAAAATATACATTCTACTAATTTAGGGCATAAGAGGGACAAAACATCACTATACCCATTTCCAACTTCTACAGTCCAGCTGCACCATCTTCATCAGTAAAAGTCATTCGAGTCACAGATGTTAGCACAAAAGGGCTTTCAAAACAATTCCAGGCTTTCAAGTAAATGACATCTCATTCTAATGTAAAACTTGAAACCTTAGATGAACACACACTATGAACGGAGTGCTATGATCTATGTCTCAGAGTAGGCTGTGATGGGAAGCAGGAAAACACCAGTGCCAGCTTTGCAGTACCAATTTTTCAAGCAATATGAGAAGAAACCAAGAGTGATCACTCTGATTTAGGGTTTATAAACCAGTTGTATGACTGGTTGTGTGCTAATTACTGAACTTCATTAAGCAACTGTAAGATCTGAGTTCCCATCACCCCCTGTATGATACCAAAGTCACCTCTTATAACACAACATGATGCTTCTAAATCAATAATTACCAAATATAATTCTTAAAAAGTCCAAATATGAGAATGGGAGGGAGGCTATACTTTATGAGAAAATTTTAGATTTCTCTAGTCTAGATTTTTTTCTAAGCTTCAGAAATCCTCTGTGGATTCAAGAGCTGCCCAAATCTCCGCTGTAGACAAACCTCTTTATCTGGATCTCATTGCTCTGCTTTAAGCATATATGTGCCTAATTTTCTTATTGAAAAAGCACCTAGGAAAGACTCAGCAGCCAGTGGTTCTGTGAGAACTTTTATTCCACAATATACTATGTGAACTTTAATGTTTCAAGAAACTTATAATTTTTCTTTTCATTTTTAAATTGAGAAATGTAATAATTAAATAAAATTTTATAATGTCTGAAAATGGTCCAATAATGGCATCTACTATCTACTAGCAATTTTATGGGCATACATTCCTGAGAATTATGATCTTCAAGTGACAATAGCTTCTGTATTAACTTTTCTTAAAATATCAGTGCCAGATTATATATGTTATGGCCAGTTCAGCCTGCCCTAGGGGTGGGGCTGGCACAGCATGTGGTGCCAGGGATTGAATCATGGTCTCTGCAGTTGCCTAAGTTTGCCTAAGCAGTTGCTTTAGACCACTGAGCCATCTCTCTGGCCCCCTAAAGATTATTTAGATTCTATGACTCAATATTGTCTGTGGCCCATCTTTTAGAATATCTGAGTTTAAAAGCTGACTCACAAATTAGTTCTACCTAGTCTTGAAAAGAAAGGCTTTCATCCTACTCAGAAGGATGATTGGGACACATGGGAAGATAAAACTGAGTAGAGGAAATGAGAAAACTACTTAAAAAACAATGAGTTATAAATTATAGACTTAAATTATGAATATTTGTGTAAAATTAAATTAACAGCAGCTCAAAGCAATTGTTTTCACCCTTTGATTTTAGCTAGTGTTTTTTGCTGAATTAAGAAAGTGCACAAGAATTAGGATGCCATCACTTTATTGATGATTTAGTAACTGTATGGTTCTAGATAGAAAGATTTGAACCTTTCACTTAATACTTTTTTTCGAAACTAAGTAATTGTGCTTTTGTGCATGTTTTCAACTTTTTTGTCTTCTCTTCTCCTAAGTATGATAAGTATTGCCATCTGGTTCTTTATAATATTTTGGTTTTCTGTTTGTTTGGGTGTTTAAAATCCAAGTTGTACAGATGAGCAGTGTATTTATATCATTTCTGTAGAATTGTGAACTTTCTAAAGTGGCAGTGGAGGTGCTCCTATCTTATATATTCAACAGGGAAATCTGAGCTATGAATGTTGGAGACATTTATCATATTTCTTCTAAATTCAGAAATAATTAGTTGTAGAGGTAACTAAATGCCATAGTTCGCTGCCATTAAACTTCTCACATGTCCCAGGTTCCCTGTCCTCATCCACTCAAGGCAACTGAAGTACTAGTATGTCCAGTTCTTGCAGTACACTAGCCAAACTGGGACAATTCTTTTGATTCTTTGCTCACCTAAACTAGGAAAGCAAAAGAGATACATGAAAGTTGCATGGTAGTAGATATCCATGTATGATTCATCTATTCATTTTAAGAGCCTTCAAACACACATCTTCAATCTGCAAATGCCTCCATGTGAATTGATATTAAAAGTACTATGAGCAGAATAATAGGAAAAATATAAGACAATTCACAAGCAATAAAATTACCAACTTTAAAAACACATGCAAAATATTCCATGTTTAACCTTATTATCATCAAAGTAGTAGATAATAAACAAAGGGATAGCATGCTATATTTAGAAAAAAATAAAATGAAACTTTTCAGTTAAAGAGAAGCATTGTTAAAATGAGCATTAATTGGCATCACCCTTAGACCAGCAATTTGGCAATAATGAGGCTTAAATGTTCATAATCTCTCATTCCATAATTCTAATTCTAAATCTCTTTCCTAATTACCTACAGAAAAGGCTATAGAACCATTCATTTTTCTTTCATTAAGATATTTAAAAACAGAATACAATTTAAATGTCCAACTACAAATACACGATTAAGTAAACAATAATTAATGCAACAGGTTCCATTTTGTGCACTTGTTTAAAATGATTAGACTGAAATTATAATAAAAGGAAAATAGTAACATTATCATATAAGTGAGAAAAGATGATATATGATTGATGTACAAAGTTTCTATGAAATTAAAACTAAATAGAATGTATATAATTGGAAGGAAACAAACATGATATTTGTGTTTTTAAGGTGATAGATAATATGTAATTTTTTTCCTCTTATGTCTATATCACAATTTTTCTACTTTTCCTAAATTTTTTTCTCACATCAAAAGATATTTGTTAATGAGAAGCAAAGTGCATGAACAATGCAAAAGCTCAATGAGGAGAAATTTTTATATCAATAATGATTAGAAAAATTATTATGTCTAAGGAATTAGAGTACCACAAGGACAACAATAGCATTGTATCAACTATGGGAAATGTACTACTAATGTGTTTTGAAACAGTCACATTGTTATTTCTTATTAAAAGTAACTTAAAAATTAAATAAGTAAATAAATAAATAAATAAATAGCAATGCAAGAAGATTGGACCATCAGTGGGGGGCTCATCACCACAAATGGATGTGGCCCTACCCTCCACATCCACTGCACAAGCAACTGAATTTTCACTGAACTTTTCAAAACCATCATCTCTCTGTTACAACTGGATTGATTGCTGAGAAGACACGCTCTTAAATTTCAGAGTTAGAGTGCATTTTCGCCTATCCTGTTTCATATCTAAAGTAAACTAAAGAGGGCTAAGCATGATCAACAAAGGCTTCCTTCAAAATAACAAGTGTTTTGCACAGCATAGTTAGGAGTGAACGCTTACGGAGCAGTTGCAACCAGCTTTATGTTACAAAACACTTTTTTTTTTTTTTTACTTCAAAGAGAAAATAGTCAACTTGTATCCATGAATGAATTTTAAAATACTAATTATACTAATGGGTATTGCACACTGAGAAATAATTATGCAACCTAATTTACATTTCAAATATTAAGTAACGTTTAGGTGTAACTTGGAAATTGTTAGGTGAATTTTTAGCATATAGAACAAAACGAATGGATTAAAAGTACCACCTACCTGGCATGCCTTTTCCCCCAGAAAACTCCTCAGGCAGTCACAAAGCAAATAGATGGATGAACAATGCTCCCACAGGCCCCGCCCTTGTGTTGTTCTGTTACTTTAGAAGCATCATGGCTCTAAACTTGGTCTTTATCAGTGCCTCAGATTTCTTCGCTGTTTCTTAAAATCTTTTGTGTGTAATTTTGTTCAGTTACAAACAGGAAATGTGGTGATGGGGGTTTCTAGAGTTTAGATGTGAAACCAGTAGGCTTACTTTGTTATGTAGCGTGAGAAGAAAAAAAAATCTCCCATGCTTCCTTACTCTGGTATTTGAATTTTTATCAATAACCAAGTCTAATTTAAAAATAAATAAACTAACTAGGAGGTATCCTTTCTACCTCTGGAGAGAAGTCAGGAGCCTTTCTCATGAGTTAATCCCATGAAAATACTGTGAGGAATACAAAGTAAACAACCCTTCATTGTGCTCAGCTGTTGTGCTTTCTTTAAGATAAGATGACAAAAAAAGATGATGAATATTTTTGATCACTTACATGGACCAGATGGCTTCTGAACATCTTGCCCCCAGGAAGCTAGATGCCTGCATTGTTTCCTGTCAGCCCTCACCTCAGCCAGCTAGAGTCTGAACCAGAGCCACCTGGAAAGTGAGCTCCACCACTCTCCCAGGGTCTCAATGCTAGCTGGCTGGCACTAGTTTAAAATGCACTGGATTAAAATCCTGGGCCTACTGAATTAGGATATCTGAGGTGAATCCATGGAATAACATTTTAACAAGCTCCCCCTCTTTATTTTTTAAAAAGCCATGCTATTGACGTACTCTTTGTACCCACTTATGGGCTATTGTGTAATTCAGTGCATTTACACAATGTGTAATGAGCAGATCAGAGTAAGTGGCATTTTCATCTCCTCTAACATTTATGTTTATCCCTTCTCTGTGTTGGGAAACTTTCAGTTATTAATTTTAATTGTCTTTTTTTTTTTTTTTTTTTTTTTTTTTTTTTTTTTTTTTTTTTTTTTTTTTTTTTTTTTTTTTTTTTTTTTTTTTTTTTTTTTTTTTTTTTTTTGTCTTTTTGAGACAGGGTCTCGCTGTGCAGTTCAGGCAGGTCTTGAGTTCACTTTTGTAGCCCAGGCTGGTTTCAAACTCACACTGATCCTCCTGCCTCAGCCTCCCCAGTGCTGGGATTATAGGGGTGTGCCACCATGCCTGGCTAATTGTCTTTTAATTATCTTCATATCATAAATCGGTAGAGACTGTAGTTATTGTTCAGTGCTATAGTACACTAGAATCAATTCTTCCTATCTAAGTATATTTTGGTACCTGTTTTCTGCTATCTCATTACCCTTCTTCCCTGTTACCTTTCCTATTCTCTGGGAACCATTATTCTTATCCCACTTCTATAAAATCAACCTTTTTTTTTTTTTTTTCTGGTGGTACCAGGGATCAAACATCAAACTCAGGACTTTGTGCTGTCTGGTTTATTTCAAATAATATGAAATGATTCAGTGGCATCTGTGGTGCAGCAAATGGTAGAATTTTATTTTTCAGGGGCTGAAAAATATTACACAGTGAGTATATACCATATATTCTTTATCCATTCACTATTAATGAGCACTTCATTCTATACCTTTTATTATTTTAACATATGTCTCAGGGTGATACTTTGAGGAACTCCTACACTGAGAATTGATCTTACTTATTAAAACTCCACAATCTAGAATTGTACCTAACACACCGTAGGTATCAATAAACATTCTCACCCTGAAAAATAAGACACTATCAGAATATTTGCTTCATTGTTGAAAACAATCCTCTACT